>CANUEY010000932.1:0-88577 GCA_948099555.1 Croton setiger | reverse complement strand
AATCAGCGCCCACCAAACACCATATATTTTAGTCTCTCTATTTCAATATATTTTTCTAGCTTATTGTCTTTATATATATATATATATATATATATATATATATATATATATATATATATATATATATATATATATATTGAGTGTTGATTACTTTTGCCTCACGGTTAATCCATACATTCGCTCAACATATATCACTCATCTTCTCCCTTTTTTCCTTTTAATTATTCATGTCAACATTGTAGATAGATAATAGTATATGGTTAAATTTTAGAAGGATTCCTTAAAAAAAGTCATAGTAGGATTATATCATAAATTTACCAATAATGGTATAATTGTAACTATAATTATGGATAATTAAGTGTAATTTGTATATGGTGGAGGGGCTTGCTCTCTCTATTTGTCT
The DNA here is from genome assembly GCA_948099555.1 of Croton setiger. Taxonomy (NCBI): domain Eukaryota; kingdom Viridiplantae; phylum Streptophyta; class Magnoliopsida; order Malpighiales; family Euphorbiaceae; genus Croton; species Croton setiger. Next base: position 88,174 of record CANUEY010000932.1, on the reverse strand, counting down.
CTTGGGTGATGAATAACATGCTATAAGGAGGGTAGTCTGTTTTTGGACTTTTCAGCTTGTTGTTGATGCTTTAAGTTCTTTGGTATTTGATGTGTTAGATCGTTAATTTTACAACAAGATGTAATGGTCGTTGGATCCATAGCCAGGCTAATGAAGGTGCTCATACGTTAGCTAAACCAATTCCTATTAATATGTTAGTGTGTGGAATTCTATTGCCCCAAACATGTTATATATTTGCCAATTGCTTTAAAAAAATATGATTTTCTTTTAATGCAATGAAAAAAAGTAGAGATGCTACTTGAATTTTATTAAATAACTAAAGTGAAAAATAATAATATAAAATATTAATTTTAAGATCTTGGAAATTTGATTTTTAAATAAATTTTATTTGGTTTAAATATAAATCAGTTATTAATTGATGAAAAAAAATTCTGAATACACGTTGATAAAATTAATAGTTATTAGAATTCTAAACTACATATTTTAAGATTTTATAAACACTAACAACTGTTAACTACATTGGACGGTTGATTCAAATTCAAACATCCTCTTAATACTTGTAAAAATCCTCATAACATTTCTGAAAAAGAACATTCTCTTAGCAACAATTTAATTCTTCTTAAAAAATCAATTTTTTGCAATAAAACTCACATTTGATTCGATTGATTAGAAGAACAAATTGAATATCATCTAATGAGTTAACCGGTCTTTAAAATATTTTTAATTAATTTAATTTAATTAAAATTAATAAGTCTTAAAAAATGCACAGTAGTTATATTAAAAAATAAAATAGCATTAACTAAATACATAATTAAATTATTTAAACATAATACAAGCCTCAGTTCATTACAATATAAAAATAAAATTAAATAATAAAATAATTCAATTATCATTTATCTTTCTTGACGGGTACCAACAATCTAAAATCCAAATAAAAATTATAACCAGTTAATAAATATTAAAAATATAAAAATAAATCAAAAATTAACAAAATAAAAGTATCTCAAATTCACGAGTATAATTTGATTTAAAACAAGCTCAATTAACATTTAATATAGATTTATTAAAAGTGTGTTCAACAATAGAGATTAAGGTAATGGTTAGTGATTTGACTAGTCAAAATGCTAAATACTCTTTTTTATAATATTTGGTGATGTAATGTTTTAGGTAGCTTTCAGATATTAGAGTAACTTTATAAAAAACTAACTCCTTAACGTTTATTTGTTAGTGATCAGTGGTTAAGCGGTTACAATGTTAATATTGGTAGCTGTGGTTAAAGTGATAAGTCGCTCCTAACCATAGGCACCGTTTAAGTAATTGTAAAGACATTGAACATTTTTAAGGAAATTTATTGCTCATTAATTTTAAATTTTAAAGTTTTTTTTTAATATTTTTGAATTTTTTTAATTACAATGTGTCCTGAATGGGTTTCAATTATAGGTGGTACCTTTTAGCCATATCTATATAAGTAGGTCTCTTTCAGAAGGGAAAACTCTAGCCACATGTTTTAAATGGCTGCATACATGAAATGGATTTTTTGGAAATTTTTTAATAATTCTATTTTCAAACATTCATGTAAAATATTTTAAATGATTATTTTTGTGTTTATATTTTTGAAATTAACATTTTATTTTGTTGACCAACTGAAATGAACATTTTAAAAAGTTCAACAACTGAAACAAAAAAAATAAGAGAGTTAAATAACTATAATGATAATAAGTAAATTACACTCTGATTTCAGTTTAATTAATTTAGGCTAAAAAATAACTCAACTTTAGTTTGGGCTGAATTTTTTGACAAGTTGAAAATACGTTAAAATCGTTATTATTGACAAAGTTGAGGTTGATCTATTATTTTAAGACTTGATATAACTACTCAAAAACAATTGTCACAATTATCACGCGTGACAAAGCTCACGTATCACACCAACTTTTGATATGATTTTTAATTTTTATAAGTTAAAATGCTAAAAGTTATTATTTGTAGCATTCAATAAAATAATTTTTGATATGGTATGTTTTAACTATTGAAATAGTGGTTTATTGAAGATTAAAAATAAATTTGATTTCGTTATTTCATGCAACTAATAGTTGTTAGATGTCTAACAATTATAGTTTAGACATTTCGGTAAATTCTAAAATTAGGAACTTATAATGGTTAAACCCTCAATTTTTAAATTTTTTTAAGCATTCACATAGTGTCCTAAAACATAATTGCATTTAAAGTTATTCAACGGTTCCTAACTAATTCAGATTATTTCGAATGAACACACTAAACGGTAAATAGCTCGTCACAGAGTTCCCTCCATGTCCATAACAATGATCAAGCCCTTATTTTGATTAAGGTTTAAAGCTATACAAATAGATAAACGGTATAGTTTTATGGACAAGAAATTGTGGAGGGGAATAATAATCTCCATATTGAGCAGCTCCAATGCCATCAGGTCAGATGGCTTACTAATAAATGTATAATTGTTTAGTGCGTCATATGCATCAATGCTGTCCAAAATCACGATATACAATGTTTGGCATTTGATCTACGGCCGACTGTGCATGAATCTAGTTTCTTTCCCTATCAATATATTGACGTGGCAACCGACTGTTTCATCATCATAAGTTGATTATCATGTTAAGAGTTTAAGACACGTGGATAAAAAGTTGTGTCCGACCAGCCGACAGTAACATTATTTTATTCAACAAAATAAGTTGAAGCTAAATTTATGTATTGTACGCACCTTGTCCCTCATTCGAAGCTATCTAATGAAATTACATATACTCTTTTTATGTGACCTCATACGAGTGAGTAGTAGGAGATAACTCAACTCTAATTTTAATATATTATTAGTCGTAATTAATTAATTAATTAAAGATAAGTTATAGTTATCATTACTTCATAGTACACATTTAACTTCTAATGTTAGTTAAAAATAAAATAACAATTTGGACATTAATTGTATCTCACCATAAAATAATAGTTGACTTTATATACTCATGTCCCATCAATCCATGAAACTAAACTCTATAATGCACATATTTTAGTAAGTTGGTTTCAAAAATCTTATGAGATGATTATCCTTAAAACTAGAAGTTATTATCGTATCGCATCAACTAGAAGGTGTTTCGAGGAAACCTTATATTATGTTTATTTAAGAAAAGTGTATTTTTAAAGTCAACAAGGCTATGTTTGGATTTTAGACTATTACAAAAAATGTTTAAACATTTTATAAAAATTATTCACTCTTGATATCCAATTATAAATAATCAATTAAAAATCAAATACTTTTAAAAAAATCTAGTCTTTTTCATTTATAAAGAATCAAAAATAACCAAAAACACTACTTCATCCGTGAATTTATATAGAAAAATACCAAAAAAATCATTTTTTAAGAAAAACCAATAAATTATCTTTAATATTTTATAATAGAGTTAATGAAAAATCAACTTTTATTTTATAGTTTATTGTTGATGTATTGATATCAAATATTATTAGGAACATTATAACAATTCTGCTCATTCCTACATTTCTTAAATAAAAATTTCTTTATGTATTGTTATGAACAGGGGCGGAACTAGGACTAAAAATTTAGGGGTGTCAACTAATGAACACTACCAGCATTTACCAATATTTTTCGTGATGCCATGGAAGATAAATGATTAATTATTAAAAAAATAAAAAGTTAACATGGTTAAGGTTCAAACCTAGGTTGCTTGTAAAGTAATATAGAGAATAGGTTAGTTGTTGGTATATTGCTTTCGTACTGTTATATCTCTATTTATACATAAATATTATCTCTCATTAACCCTAATGGAGAAAGATATTTACAGTAAAGTAGTAACAATAAATGTACATGATGAAGCCCAAGATATTATCTCCTTATACACCCTCGTAAGATGGCAGACCGAGAAGAGATGCCAATCTTGGACCGAAGACGCTGAAAGTCCTTAGTAGACAAAGCTTTCGTTAGTAGATCAGCCAATTGTTCTCTGGACATGACATGTGATACTCAAAGTGCTCCATCTTGCACTTGAGTACGAACAAAATGATATTCAACCACAATTTGTCTCATTTGTGAATGGAACACTGGATTGACAGTAACATACATTGCACTTAAGTTGTCACAGTAGATTACCGAAACTGTAGGAAGTGAAACATGAAGTTCCTGCAGAAGATTCTGAATTCAGGATAATTCAGCAGATGTGGAGGCCACAATCAATACTCATCCTCTGTGGAGGATCATGCTAATATTTCTATTTCTTAAATGACTAAGCAACATGATTACACCCAAGAAAGATGATAAGAACACTTGCTGATGTTCAGTCATCAAGATTGCCAGCCCAATCAGCATCGAAAAATGCATGTAAAACACAAGAGAAGTCTTTATGCAACACAAAACCTGTATCATACTACTATTAAGATAACAAGGAAGACTTCGATTGTAAACCAGTGGTTAACTTTCAGTCTAGCTATGAATTAAGCATGTTTGTTGATCACAAATACTATATTAGTCTATTTAACAAGAGATACTAAAGCTTGTCCACGATGGTCCAAAATAATGTGACATCATCAAAGTGAGTAGAATCATCCATCTTGAGTACTGTGGATCACACTAACGATGTGGAAACTAAGTTAGCTCCTTCCATCTTTGCAAGCTCAAGTAATTTGTGCATGTAATTTTGAGTAGCTTTTGAAGTTGATGGTAAGGATGCTGGCAGCAATGATACAATATGAGAAAGTGGAGCACCAGACTAAGATGTTTGCGTGGCAATATTTTCACCTGTAGAGGAATAAACATAAGGTAATACAAAATGAACTAGAGACTGTGTGCTAAGAGTAGACTCAGTCGAATAGTTAGAGTTGTGGTTAAGTGACAAATAGGAAAATGAATTTTCAACAAACTCAACATGATGAAAGAAATACATATGAGCCAAAGACAAATCAAAGGGTTTATAAGCACTTTGGTTCAATGAGTATCCTAAAAACACACATGGAGAAGAGTATGGTTAAGTTTATGAGAATCGTATGGATGAAGCCACGGGTAATAAAGGCAACCAAAAACATAGAGTTTCGAATAATTAGGTATAAAACCATGTAAACAGAAAAATAGAGAATCATTGTCTAAAACTCGTACAGGCATGCAATTTAAGAGATATGCAACCGTTAAAAAGGCATGTGACTAGAATTTTAAAAGGTAATTGTGCAAGATGAAGCATAGTTAAACCTGTTTCAATGATGTGACGGTGATGGCGTTCAGCTGTAGCATTGTGTTCTAATGTGTAAGGGGGAGTCAAGAAGTGAGAGATTTTATGTTCTTGGAAAATGACTTAAAATGTATAAACTCACCACCATTATCAAAGTATATAGAAACTATATATTTTTTTTAAAAAAAAATACTTTTCAACCACTTTTTTAGACGGGAACACTAATGACACATCTGCCTTCTTTACAATGGAAACAACTAAATATATTTTGTAAAATGATCTACTAAAATTAAATAGTAACGAAAACCATCAATAGAAGTAACAGGGTTCGGACCCCAAACATCATTGTAAATTAATTCTAAAGGTTTTGTACTTTTAACTATAGACTCAGAAAAATGTACTTTATGCATTTTATTGCGTTTATAGGAATCACAATAATGAAGTATTAAACAATATAAAAGACTCATTAACATTCTTTAGAATATGATACAAAACAGTAGTAGAGAGGAGACCCAAACCCTGATGCCAGACAGGTTGAGAGGTGCAGGTTGCATGAAGAACACTTAAAGTTTGCGAATTTGACAATAGAATGTCAAGTGGCCACTCATACATCCCATCCTTAGTGTTGTCAAACAAAACATTTTTAGTTTTGGGAATTGTCGAAACTAGTCGGTCTTAAAAAACATTTAAAAGAGTCGCCACCCGAAATTCGGGAAAAACAAAAAAAAAAGATTTTATTTTAAAAGTGACTCCATTTTTATTTTAAAGAAAACTGGTCAATTTTTCAGAGATTCGGGTAAGGGGGTTGGGTACGTTAGCCGAAATTATATTTCGACTAACGCCCGGTAAAAACCGGCCTCTGATTTGTTTTTCTTTCCAATTTTTAAGTTTTAAATAAAAATTTATTTTATGATTAAACTAACGATGTTCCTAATTGACAATAATCGGTCATTTGTAAAAATTAAACAAACATTGAAAGCAGTAAATAATGGAAATTAAATAAACAATCCCTAAACTAATTATTCTATCTCCGATTCGGAGAAAATAATTACAAACCGAACCTATAAATTTACAATCTACCCTTTAAAAACCCAAATTAAAACCCAATCAACCTAAGATATGTCAAACATGTTAAAATAGTTCATAAACAAAGTAGATGCACAAGACAGTCCAAAATTATGTGAAATTACTAAATCAATCCTTAAATAGGTCAAAGCTGTCCAAACATACTCTATATGCATAAAATTTCTCTAAACAGCCAATAATAACATCCAATAGCTTTTGAATAGTCCCTACTCTAATTTAACTCACAAAACAGTTTTGAACTTTGACAGCAAATATGCAGAATGAAACAAAACAATTTCGGACAGTTAAAGAAACATTAGAGGATTTCAATGGCAATAGAAGCTATTAACAATGAAGACTTAAACTGCAGTAGGTAAATATGCAACACAATTTTGAAGGATTGGGCAAGCAAAACAAATGTATTGTGTAAATCTTCTCGAAATTGACTTTACTTGCTAAATTTTATTCCAAAAAGAAGAAAAAGGAAGTTCAAACATATACTACGAAGTAGAGAACAAAAATCAATAACAGCATATAAAAAAAAATCAGAGAACTAGATCAATGAACAGCAAATATAATTGCTCAAGCCTGTTATGTTATTCTAAGCAGAAAACAGATTGGAATAGGCACTAACAATAACAGATTGCAGCAATTGTGAAAACTAGATCCAACACCTCAAACTGAACTAAAATCAAAATTCACACAATGGAAAAATTGAAGAAACATGAAACAGACTTAACATTCAAATGACTGGCTTATTTATGCTTATGCAGGATATTAAATTTTGGAGCTACCAATACATTTCAGCTACAACATGCATGACTAACGACACAATCCACCAATATTAATTTCAACATTCCAGATGTAGCAACCAAAGTATAGACAATCAACAAAAGCCGAATGATTTTTGTAGAAGCAGTTCCTATAAACAAGGAAGGCAGACCATATTAGTTAGAATATAAATTGACAATACATTAGAACCATGAATCTCGACTTCCTATCAATAGTAACAACAGTAATCATCAACCTTAGAAATAAATATCATCAAAAACAGTGATGTAGGAGATAAATTCGATTGAAAGGTCTTGAGAAACACATGATCAGAGGAGATTGGAACAGGTATTGAATCAAGGAAAAATGACTTAAAGCAAGTGCAGTTATAAACCTATACCTTTTCAATTTGGAAAATATAGCCATGTTACAATCTGAACCTAATAATTTCTGAATAGTAATCCTTTTTTAAACAATATTCAAGATTTAAAAACATTAACATAAAGCATGGAGAACAGATTCTTAATCTATATAAAGCCAATAAACTTCATCCATTAACACATATAATTAACAAACAGAAGCATATTTAACCTAAAGCATTGCAACAACGATTGGAAGCAAAATAGAGATATAACAATAATCAATCTGGTTCTCTAATGAAATCATCCATCAATTTCATAAAATTTAAAAGAAACAGAAAGAGTAGATAGGAATACCTTGAAATAATCTCAAGTTTGACTATTTCAGAAACAGATTTCCAATGTTCTTACAGAGTTGATGCAAATTACAGTTGAAGGAGTATATAACCTTTACACTCAGAATCGATTCACTATATTAAATTGATTTTGATATATGAATCGATTAAAATAGAAAGAGAAAGAGAAATCGGATTGAAATCCCAAAATCCTAATTTCACAGAAACGAACCCTAGAAATTCTAACTCTCCAAAACTTACAATTGCTTACAGATTTCTTTTCTATTCTCCTCCCTGGACCTCTCTCCAACCTCTCTGGAAGTCTCTTTCGTCTCTTTTTGTAGGCGACTGGTCCCCTTCGCGTGCTCTTTTCTTTTACATACGAGCCAGTGCTTCGTTCTTTATCTTCCGTCCTTGCCTTCGTCCGTTGCCTTCATCTATCATCATCTTCGTACAACTTTCTGTTTTAGAAAATGACAGGAAGGATCTTCTTTCTTCCTCTGCTTTTGTTTTCATTCTACCTTCTGTGTTTCTGCTTCTATCCTTCTTCCTTCGATTTCATCTGTTTTCTTCTTTTTTTTTTGTTTTACTTTGAATCAAAACGACGTCGTATTGGATGATACGGCGCGTTTTGACTATTGATTTTAATTGAAATCAGATTGTTCTGAATCGAACCAGTTCGGTTTGATTCAGAATTTAACATTCTTTCAATTCCTTCCTTCCTTTTCTTTTTATTTACTCTTTTAACCCCACTTTTTTATTTCTTTTTTTAATTGCACCCTTCCTTCCCATTTTAACTTTCAATTTTTCCCATTTCTTTTATTTTTCTTCAATTAAACCATTTTCCTATTTTAAACTTTTTTTTTCTTTTTCTTCTTCTTTTTAATTAATTGTTTTCTTTCTTTTTTTCTAATATATTTTTCTTTTCTCATTTTTTTTAAAATAAAAAGAAACCAAAACTAAAAATAAGACAAATATATTTTTAATTTGAATATTTTTCTTTTAAATTTTGGGGTCAAAAATTAAACGTCAACACTTAGGCTCTCCTTTTGTTGGTAATAATCGCATGCTCAAGTCCTTCACACCTAAAGGAAAACAAATTAAAAGTTACTTCAACATTATTAGAAACACAAAATTGATAAAATGATACGAGATTTTTATTGAGTGCAGATACACAAAAAACTTCATTCAAGGATAAATTTCTAAAGGGAGTAAAGAAATTGGCTGAACCAGTATGAGTGATTTTATGACTAGTAACATCACCCAACATAACATCCTCGACACTATCATACTTGAAATGAATATCCGAATTCTGAATATCCTAAGTAATATGCTGATTAGCACCCGAATCCAGCAGACATTTGGAATCCATAAAAGGCTCAAAAGTTGAATTCATGCAAAGTTAACCTGTGGTTTGAAACCTGCTGTAGAATTAAAGTTAAGCAGCTAGGGATACTTCTTTTTCAACTTGTAACATTGTTTCATAACATGATTATGACAGTTAGAAAATTAACATACAACACATGCCCTGCTGCCACTATCAGTTTGAGGACTAACAACTTAGCGGCTGGTGGTTTGATTCTGATTTATTGATGACGATCGAAATGAATGAGAAGTATTTGTAGTATTCCTAAATAAGTTGTGTTTCAACATCAGATAGTTTTTCATGAAGTTCTTCAAATGAGATTTGAGTTTCTCGTGCCATTAGTATAGCAGCAATATTATTCTATTTAGATGGTAGGCCATGTAGAATGTAGAGAACAAATTCAGTCATAGGAATTGATAACTCGCATATGTGCCTTTTGAAGGAAGGCAGTAGTGGTAAGAGAACGCTTTTGCAGCATGATGAGTTGTTCATACAAGCTCATGATGCGGCTTTGAGAAGGCTTAGCATGCATAACAGCTAGAGACTGCTACACATCATATGATGTCTTAAATCTAACCATAAATGTCACAACATCTGGTGACAAAGAGGCAAGCAAAGCATTGCAAAGGAGTTGATCCTATTGAAATCGAAAAGCATTTCTAGTAAAATCATCATTTTGTTCAACATAACTTAGAAAATCATACTAATTAACAGTAAGTACTATTGTGTGTGCTAGGTTTGATAGTTGGTGGATGTGAGTTTGATTGGAACTTAGTCATGAGTTGATGGAGATCAATTGATCTGGTGAGTTCAAATTAACATAAGCAGAAGAGGTGGTAGAAATAACAAGGGTTGAGATAGTAGACCCTAGAGAATCATTCATTGTTGAAGTGTGAAGGTAAGAGCCAAAAGAAAATACTCGATCAAAAAAGAACCCTAGAAATTAGAGTGGGCATTCTTTTAGTTGCTCTAATACCAGAAAGTACTTTAGAGAATAAGATAATTTTTGTGTATTGCTTTAGTACTATTACATCTCTATTTCTATATGTGTAATGATCTCACATGAACCTTAATGGAGAAAGATATTTACAGTAAAGCAGTAACAGTAAATGTACATTAGTGAAACACAAAATATTATCTCCTTATAGCTTGGTTAGTTAGAAGCCAAAATTACCACCCCGCCACTACCAAGTTTTGATTATATCTCTATACATAAAAATTTTATTTCAAATCTTTTGGGGTTGCGACCACAATAAAACCTCATAACGTAGTTCTGTTTGTGGTTACGAAAATAGATCAGATCTAACTCTACCTCAAAAACTACATGTACATCTGGAGCATGAAATTTGCAGAAATGAACATCTATAAGCAGCCTAACATAAAGCACGATGGACTCTGATACCATGTTATTGAAAATAGACTGAACCTAACTCTATCTCAAAAGCTAGCTTCAGAGAAGAAGAAATGCCAAAGTTTTATATTTCAATGTCTGAATATCATTGCTCCTTATCAATATGGGAAAATATGTATATTGAATGTTCAATTCAGAATTTTTTCTAAATAAATTTGAACGGAGTGAGTGTAATTTTCAAGAATATTATTGTTATTAAAAATGGTTTCACTTTAACCAATCTCACTGTCTAGTAATCTCACCTCCTAGAAAGTGAAATATACCCGATATTAAAATATGTCATGTGACACAAACCCAATCAAAAAATAAATTCCATTAAGCATATATGTAAATGAAAATTTTATATTACTATTTTATATAAAGGATAGTAACAATAAGCCACAAAAGCCTCCAAAACAAGTTTTAACAGAAGGCAGCAGAAAACTATAAAAGCTAGCTATTACAACAGGCTACAAAATCGAAGTCCTTCTTACTCCTTGCTTAGCAGATTTATGTTAGTTTATACCATGTTTATTAATACCTTTCTAAGATTTAATAAACGTTCAAAAGATATAAGAATTTATTTTTATAAAAATCAAAATTTATATAATTTTTGTGTATGTTTATTATCAACTTTTCTTAATTTACTGTTAGTTTATAACAAATTTATTAATGTATTAAAATATGTTTAATAAACGTTTAAAACAAAACAAAATTTTCAACAAACAATTAATACTATTTTAAAAGATTGAAAATATGGAAAAAGAAAATAAACATTTAATAAATATGAAAAGTATGAATTGAATTTGTCTAAGTATTAAATGATTTAAATGTGTCTAAAGCATATCTTGTGTTGGAGGCCTAATTTATGCAACTATATTTGCTAGGAGTAGGGGTGAGTGGTTCCGGTTCTAGATTGGTTTTTATTAGGAATTGGAACCAGAACTGATATATAGATCTATTTGAATTTTAGAATCAAAACCGGACTCAAGTCTCTAGTTCTAGTTCAGTTCTTAATTTTTCATTTCTAATTTTGGGTTTGATTACAAAAAGAACCATATGCAGTTTTAATTATAAATTTTTTTGGTTTTCGGTTCTTGTTTCACTTCTAATAAGGAGTGAAAATCAGACCCACATTTAAAAATTTTTGGTTTTGGTTTTGGTTTCAGTTCCAATTCCTTTGAAGTGAATTTTTTTTTAATTCCTGATCTAGATCAGTCTAGTTCTTGATTTCAGTCTGAATCTTCCGCGAATTATGCAAAACCTTAGAAGACTTACTTATATTTGTGAGAAGTGTGATCCAATTTGGGTCTAGATTAGTTGGAACAATATCCTAGAGATTTCTAAAAAAATATATTTAAAAATAAAGCAACATATTTAAAAGAAATTTTATATAAATTTTAAAATAGTAAAAGGATATAAACATTTAAGATAGATTTTGATAAATAGTTAACGCTGGTTTAATAAACGTTGAACACAAGTTTTTAAAATAATTTTTTGCATACTTTTTAACTTTTATTAAAATTTTAAACTTGTTTTCAAATCTCTACTTCTTTTATAAAATTTTATTTTTTAATTTTTTAAGAAACTATGTAATAAACTGCTAAATATTTTGACAAATTTTTATTTCTATTTGTTAACCTTTAATGTTTACGAAATTTAAATAGTATTTAACTATATTTTAAATTAACATATATACAAAAGAATTCATATCTTTGCCAAAAAATTCATATACAAAATAAATAGTTAATAATTTTAAAAAACTATTACAAGTTTTAAACAAGTTTAAGAAATGTTTAAAACAGAATGAATTAATATTTAAAACAAGTTTAATAAATATTTAAAGAAAAATATTAATAAATTAATACAAATATGTTACGAACAAACTATTTAACAACTTGTATGATTTCACAATCATAATTATCCTAATTGATCTCAACATCAGATGTCAAAAAACAAACTAAAATATAAAATATCTCTTACCTTTAACATTAATCATGCTTCCATTTCATTTTCAAACCAATACTAATCAAATTGATATAATTAACAAAATTGTCATACTGGATTTCAACTTCATCGGGAAAAAACGTAAAGAAATTTCCTTTAAATAATGGATAATATTCAAATAAGAAAAGTGAATATAATGTGCACTCAGTTGAAACCTTAAATGTCCAACTAAGCTATGAGAGCATGTAAAGAACACTATTCTCTAACATTTTATATATGGTTTAAAAATAAATTATATTTTAAAAAATTTAATACAACTTAAAAACATCTATAAAGAAAAAAAGTTTATAATACTTTAAATACTAGTTTACAACACATTTAACACTAGTTTATAGTACTTTAAGGACTAGGTTATAATACTCAAATATTAAAGTTTCAACCAAGTACCAAGGTTCTTCTGGTTTTATACACATACATAACACAAATACACTACTCAAGCTTTTCCACCTCCAAAAAAGGGAAAAAAAAAACAGTATTCAAGCTAAAACTAGTAATTAGCATATACATTATAAAATAGGGTTTTATAGGCAAACCATTGTATACTCATTAGATATCCAATGTATACTTGTACCAAAAAAAAAAAAAAAAAAAACTACCCTTTTTTTGTTATTTTCTTCAATTTTTAATCTAAAAAGTCATAAAAGATCAGAAAATTTATATTATTTTGCTCAAAATGACTGGTTTGCTAATATTTTTTTGTTTCCTGAATCTGCATAGACCCCTATAAAATATACAACCAATGGATTCCACAGGCAAGAAGTCATGAAAATAAGATGGAGAGGTCTGAGGTCGTGGGCCTCTTGGAATGTTTGTATGCTTTACCATTCTTCGCAAGCCTATCCAAAATGATGTTTAAGAACAAATTTGACTCTAATTTATAGTGCATTATGTATTTTCCAAACATAAAGCATACACAATGATGCACTAATTTATATAAGTTCTGTAAATTACAACCAAATCAATGCCCAAAGCCAAATCCAGTGTAGAACTAGTGACTTCCAGCATCCAACCAGCTGCATTAATAATTAAAACAACTCTATAATTAAAAGCAAAATCATAAGAAAGCACAATGTATATTACATACAAGTTCGTTTTGGGTGTTATTTGTTAATTTCCAAAGGTGAAATTTATGACTTAAATATTATAAAATCCAGTAATTTGATTTTTAGATGACGATTGAGAAGTGAAGAAAACTGAAAAATATGGGAAATTTTTTCTCAACTTTGGGGTTATAACGATTTGTCATTTGAGGTCTATTTTTCAATTTTTAATAATAAAAGGTATCCTTTAATTTAAGTAACGAAAAAGGACTCATGGGGTGTGCATTAAGGGATATTTCTATTAGACAATTTACACCTATATAAGATAATAGACATTTAAATGAATACTGGTATTGGATTTTTTTTTTTTTTTTGAAGAGATGGATATAATTTTTTTAAAAAAAATTCCTATATTTATATATTTGTGTGTGGCAATTAAATTATTAATATTTACTGTAGTATTTGAGCTTATAGTATATACGGGTTGCTTTTATGTGTTGGGGAAGGCAATTTGCTGGTGCAAACTGTCCAGTATTAGAGCTGACAATAATAACTGTTCAGCTCTCCCATTCAATTTTTTTCTTCTTTTTTTTTTAATCAGCAAAAGTTAATTATTTTTATTAAATTAAATTTAGGAAAAACTTAGTGTCCAACGGTATTCTAAATCTGGAAAAACCCGAAATAAAACTGAAAATAAACACCCGTTAAATGCAAGATGAAAAAATCTGGACAACCTCAACGTACAAAGCAAGGGAACAATAGAAACAAAATAATTCATGATGAAATATCTTGAGATAAGAGAGCAGCATGGAAAGAAATAAACCCTACACTTAACATACAGAAGTTATATGTTTCCTTTAAATTAGGCATGTTTTGTCCTGATTTTTTAGAAGTTGCATTTCCAGAACTTACAATTACGGGTAAATTTTTTCTTTGAAAGTGAACAAAAATTTTATTTAGTTTCTTTCTTCAATTTTCAGGAAATTAAATTATTTAATAAAATATAATTTTAAAATATCATAACTATTCTATAATAAATATTTTTAAACATAAAATTCATGATAAAATTGAAATTATTGGCAATTATAATCAGAGAAGTGCACTTTCTTAGATTTGAGAGGAAAAATTAATTCCCATGTATGAGAAAAGTTAAATTTCTTAATTCTCAGAAATTTTTCAAACAAACACTTAATTTTTAAAGAATTTGGTTACTTTCTGGAAAGTTCAACTTATTTCCAACCAAACAATGTCTTATACGTACTAGTATCATTGCACGATTTTAATAAACTATAGTATGTTATTTTATTTATAGTATAACATATATTTATTCTTTAAATTTATGACAAGAATATATTTAATAATATATATTTTATAAATATTTTTATATAGTTTAATTATACTCCCTCACCTATAATATTAAGATATTGCATTCGATTTCTGTTAATTACATTATTAGCCCCCTGTTTACTAGAAAGGGAAGTGGCCAAATCTTATTTTGTAGAA
Organism: Croton setiger; assembly: GCA_948099555.1. Classification (NCBI taxonomy): domain Eukaryota; kingdom Viridiplantae; phylum Streptophyta; class Magnoliopsida; order Malpighiales; family Euphorbiaceae; genus Croton; species Croton setiger. The sequence goes on along the minus strand of CANUEY010000932.1, from coordinate 73,140 downwards.
GAAAAAAAAAACACTTTAGGAGCTCCAACTTACATATACATATTACTAGTATTTTATCTTTTCTTTCCACATTAGTATTTACTTATTTGTCATGTTAGTTTTATGCTTTGTGTAAGTTTGATTAATTTTCATATACATTCGGAAAAATTGTTTTACCAATTAAGTTTTTTATCTTTTATTTATTTAATAATCAGAATATGACGAAAGGAAAAATAGTTGTAATGTGGAAAAAAAAAATGGCATAAATTTTTTATTGGGATTGTGAAGTGGGCATCATAAATGCAATTGAAGAGATAGAACCCTATATAGTATGATGTTTTGAATACGATTTTGAAGGCAGTGAATATTAAAATGTATGAAGGCATATATACTGCAATATATGGCAGAGTGAAGTGTGAAGTAAGCTCGTGAATGTGGAACTCATCCCCATGCAAATATACCCTTTAGTTGTCAAAACAATAATAAACATTTACTTCCAAACAACCAACCCAACTTGCAATGGAATTATTTCTATACCTACTCAAAATTTAAACAATAAATTTAGAATTTGAACAGAAACCCCACGCAAGCAAGCAGAGAATAACTCATCACTTAATTCTCATATTTAAAGAAACAGAAAAACGACATTTCAAGCCCATGTGCATTTCTGCTCTACTTTTGTTTGTATGAAACAAACTTTGCTGTTCTTGTTTCTTTTTTGGTCCAAACAACTCATAACACTAACCCTAATCAGGACAAATCCAAACCAATCAAACTTTAAACTCTCTTACACAGATTTGTATCACTTCGTAGAAACCAATGCAAACAATCCCAGTTTCCATCTTCACTCGTACAAGACAAAATACCCACATGAAAAATCACCTCAAATCATTTAAACTACTTCACTTTCTACCCTTTTACTGGAAAATTTATTTGTTGTCTATGTCTTAAATTCCTTCTGTATCTCTCTCTCTCAGAGTTTCCCTTTAATTCTATTAAAGTCAAGGCCTTGTTCTATTAATTTTCCCGTTTTTAGAAACTATATGGGGAAAAAAATTCGATTATTTTTGGATATTTTTTCTCTTCTTTCTTGAACCTATGTACAATAGCATATAGAGCTAGAGGTAGAGTTAGGGTTAGGGTTTTTTTTTTTTTTTTTTTTTAAAGAAGAAAGAATTTGTATATAGTTTTAATAAATTTGAAGAGAATTTTATGTTTTTATTCTGTAATTAATTAGACAGAAGGGTTTTGTTATCAAGAGGATGTAGATATACATAAATTAATTATAAAATATCAGAGGAAGAAACAAAAAGACGCATAGATAATGGGCATATATGAATCATGATGTGATAATATTCTCTTAGCAAATTGATTAAAAATGATAATAATAGTGAATATAATAATAATCATGTGCAATACTTAAATGGAGTGATTCCCGGAGTAGGTAGAGTAAATTTGGAGGGATTATGTGATACCAAAAAGTTATGGAAGAGAACACAAGTAAATGGACTTATATGAACACTCAAAAAAAATATTCAAATTGTTCAAAACAGATCTGATCATAATAATAATAATAATAATACAAGATAAAAGGGAATCGATGTTGTGATGTATCTGACTTTTGTGTTCTTGGAAATTAACCAATCTGTGTCTTTTTTATGGGATTTTTTTTTTCTTTTTATTGGGGTTGGTTTCTGATGGAATGTCAGTAATGTACTCAATTGGAAATAGTGCTTCTCTCTATTCCATGCAATTTTAGTCAGTTGCTGGCTTTACTTTTCCCCCCTTAAAACCGACTTATATTCCCTAATCTAATTCTTTGCTCGCAAAAGGATCTCTAAGTTAAATAATTAGATTAGAGGGAAGCAATTTCATGGCCTATCAGGGGTTCTATCATTGCTCTCTTCCCTTAACTGCCATTGAAGAGTTCTCTTAATCATGACAAAACTATAATCCTTTTGCACTGTGGAAGATTAGTCAAAATAACCTAAATTCAGTAGTAGTTCTTTTAACAACAAACAAACAACTAATTTCCTTTTTGTTTTGCTTTAAACTTCAACACATGCCTATAATACATCGAAAGAAATTTTATATCCAGTAGTGTTTAGATTTGAACACTCTAAATTTCATTGTTTGGTTTTAGAAATTTTCTACTTTCGTCAATAAATGTTTTAAAACTAATGTAAAAGATAAGGGAAAAAAAGGTTTTCAAAGAATTGTAAATGCTAAGCTTGATTCCATGGAACTAAGCTTAGTAATAATCGAAAGGACTTACAAAAAATAGCAACTGTATCATATACATAAAGAGCACTAATTATCAAATTAGATGAAGCTGTATATATACTTCAAGAAATATTGATGAAGCTTGATATATATATATATATATATATTTTCTGCCATATAATATATATATTTTTACTTATATTATTACATGCGACTTGCGAATTCATAAGCACCCAAAAGTGATCAAACTCAAAGCAAAAAGGAGAAGAAAATTCTGAACAAGAGATACCCAAATAGTTACTACCACTTGTGGATTTTTTTTTTAGCGACTAAAACTTTACCTTAGATGGGCGGTCACCAAGCCTGAGTTCAAGATCCAATTCCTCTCTAGAACAAGGGCTAATTTCAATTACTTCTGCCTCAACATGATTATTATATCTTCTTCTTTTGCAAACTCTAGACTCTGCTTCCTCCTCATCCTCATCGTTCTCATCATCATGGTTCGTAATTGGACATGTTCGTCGAACAACTAAATTCAGACTCACCGACAAATCATTTTTTCCACAATCTACCTTAGCTCTACATTCTGTAGATTCTAAAATTCTTGAATTCTTTTCTGCTTTGCTTCTCGGATCTGAATTGTGCTGGTTGTACCTATCTGCCGCGGAAGCAGAGTATGTAGGAGGGGAATAAGATCTAGGAGATGTAGTTTTCTTTTGGTATTCCTTTTCAACATTATAAGGAGAAGGGAAAAGATTTTTTTCGTTGCAATTGAGTTGATTTGTAGTAGGTGATGCAATATTATGAAGAGTAGGTGTAGAATTAGGGTTAGGGCTATAAAGCAAAGTACAAAGTTGAGATGGGTATTGATAATCAGGCAGTGATGAAAATTGATTTTGGAAGAGATTTTGATGATCATCATGATGATGATGATTAAGGGCTTCATTATTAGGACCCGGAGATTGTTTAAGTCTAGCTCTATCTCTTCTATGAACATTCATATGACCACCTAAAGCTTGAGCAGACCTAAATTCTCTTCTACAAAAGCTACAAGAATAAGATCTTGGAGGCCAAACGCAACCGCCTAATGAAGCGGCCGCGTCTTCGGCGAAAGCTTGTTCTTCCCATGAATCTTGGCATGGTTGAAGATGAAGATTTGAAGATAGTGTAGTAGTGTGTTTTCGCTTAGTCAACATCCGGTACCTTGCTTGCTGCTCCATTTGAGTATTCACGAAGAAGAAAAGAAAAACATAGAGAGAATGAAGAAGGAGACTTGGTATGAGAATATTGGTGGATACCCTACCTTATTTGTCTTACTGTAACTACTTCTTGGTCTATCTATCTTTGGTAGGTCTAACACAGTCTACTGTTCAGTAAACGAAATCAAATGTTCAGAAAAATAAGCTTATTACACAAGCATTCAACAATATATATATATATATATATATATATATATATATATATATATATATATATAATGTCTTTCTATTCGTGTAATATAATAAAATGATTTTACCCTAAAAGTCCATCCAAGTTATTATATATTTAAGGCTTTTCACTATTCATTATCAATAATTTTGATGGTCCCTAATATACAGTGGTGGAACTAGAATTTATGAATGGAAAAACATTTTTTCCCCAAAAAAATTGTAAGGATGAAATTGAAAAATAATCAATTTTAAGAGTAAAATATGGAATTTTTAAAAAAAATTGTACTAACTTTGAAAAGAAGTATTGGGCTTGACCTGATTCTGCCTCTGCTGATTTAATCAACACTTCAAACTGAAGTGAAATCAAGCTTGTGTTATTTTTGTATGAGCAGACAGTTGTTATTTAATTAAAAATAGGAGAATAGAAAAGAATAAATCTTCTGATATTTTCTAATGGTTATCATTTTTGTAAATGTAATATAATAATTTTTTTGTTGTTTAAAATGTATTATTTTTGTATGTTTGTAACTTATCTATACTATCTATAAAAGAGGAAATGAGAGGGAATATTTTTCTCCAAAATGTTCCTATTAAAATTTTCAATTTACTAAACTATCTTTTAAATTTTTAAATTTAATTGGTTGAATTTGAATTATAGATAATTTATTTTCTCCAAAATTTCCATATTGAATCTTTCAATTTAGTAAATTATATTTTAAATTTAATTGATTGAATTTTAATTATAAATAAATTTTTTGATAATTTAGCATTGAAATTATTTTCATTGGTTGAACTCGAGTAATAATAATTTTTAGTAATAGAAGAATTAAATTATTTTGAAAACAACATTAAATCAATTTATAAATGCAATTTATAAGTAAAACATTCAGGGTAAATGTATTTTTTTTTCTATAATTATATAAAAAATAAACACTCAAATTAATTTTTTTCCGAACATTGTAAACTTTGGTTGGAATATTTAGAAAATATAATTATTATTATTATATATTTATAGTTTTTCTATAAATAAAATTCTTATATACAGAATCAGGTTTCAAAATGAAATCTTAAATTATAATTTTTATACTTTTTTTATTATATTCTAACAATGTAAAATAATAAATTTTTAATTAATTATTTATAAAAGACAAAATGTCATTATCAACTTTTTTTAAAACTGGCTATTTGAAGTTTCAAGGTTACAAATTATTAATTCAATTATATATTCGTTTAATTAAAAACTCACCATTCTTTTATATATTTAATTACATATGTTTTGTCAAGTATGGTAGAAATTAATTTACAAGTATCATAATTTAGTAAATATTAAACATGTTACAAGTATTATAATTTAGTTAAATATTAAACATGCAAGTAAGTTAATTTATTTCTTAAGAAAATTAAATATAAAAAATTTATAGATATGTCATTTATTAAATTTGTGAAGAATTTTTGTGTCCATTTTTTAATTAAAAGAAATTATTATTAATATGAAGAATTTTAAATTTAAATAATAAAATAATATTGATTTGATATAAGAATTTGCATATCTTGTTGACAAATAAAATTAGATAAATAATATGAATTAATAATAAAAATTATATATATTATTCTCGTAAAATTACAATAAAAGCTATTCTACTAATTGAAAAGATAACGTGTGAGTTATCTGAGTAAAGATTCAAAAATAAATAAGAAATATTATTATTAAAAAACAAATATTTATTATTTTAAAAAAATTTTAATACTCATGTATAGACATTTTAATTTATAATAAAATTGATAAAAATATTTGATATTGGTTAAAATCTAATTATTTTTCATAAATATATAAGCAGTACAAAAATATATATTTTATATATAATAATAATTATAAAGTATATTTCTTCAAAAATAAAAATAATAATTATAAAATGTATATAAGTTAAAAAATTTTAAAAATATAATTATTTAAAAATTAAATACAATTTGTACTTAATACGAATATCCTTGTACAATGCACATATTAAAAAACTAGTATTAAAGAAATAAGAGAATTATCGCTTGAAATTCCGAATAAATTTCCCTTTGAAAATAAATAAATAAATAAAATTTCAAAAATTTTTTTTATCAACAAAGATAATTTTAATATATTAATATTTTAATAAAAAAAAACTTACTGGTAATCTAAAAATTTGTATTTAAATATTGCGCAAAGGTATGATTATAAAAATTATAGGAAAAAAATTGTGGTGAATTTATAACTATGTTAAATCTTACTAAATAATTGAAATTAACTTTTTACTGAAATAGAAGTACTTAAGAAAAAGGCTAATAGATATTATGTTGCCATGTGAGGGAAACCCCACAATATCAAGAACTCATTCACTCCAATAGCCATCTGCTTCCTATATACCTTAACCAATTTCCTCTGTAATTAGACTCCCTCTCTAAACATGATTGCTTCCCATATGCAGTATGCTCAGATTTATGGGGAATAGCTCCAATTGATTCTAATAATAATTTTCATTATCATGTTCTAATTTTTTTTTTATTATTTTTGTATGTGTTTAAGCGGTTTAGAACAATTATTGAAAAGTAATTTGATCGCCCAATTAAAGTTTTTCAAGGCGATTGGAGAGGAAAGGTTCAAGCCTTAACATCTTATTTACGTAAAAATGGTAATGTCAGCATGTGTCCTATCCATATACACCTGAACAAAATGGTTGTGCAAAGAGAAAACATAGACATGTTGTCGAGACAGGGCAAGCTCTTTTACACCATGCTTTTGTTCCACAAAAATTTTGGACTACGGCCTTTGAGTCTATTGTTTATACCATAAATCATCTTCCTACTTCTAATCTCCAACATAAGTCACCTTTTGAGAAACTTTTTAGTGAGAAACCAAATTATAAGGCTTTATGAGTTTTTGGTTGTTTATGTTATCATTGGCTTTGTCCCCTAATAGTACAAACAAATTGTTTCCTAGATCTAAACCTTGTGTCTTCATGGGATATAAAAGAACACATAAAAGGTATAAAGCTTTGATCCAACTAACAATAAATTCTTTGTCTTACATCATGTTGATTTTCATGAACAGGTTTTCTCCTTCAATAGTCAAAAGTCGCAAGAAATCATTGTTGCATCCATGCCACAAGTTTCCCCAGTTTTTTCGCTGCCTTTGGCTATTAGTTCCAATTATCCTACAGTAATGCCTATTTCAGTTGAAGCCAATCCTACTTCACCAATAAATTCAAACTTCCATTCGAACACTATTAGTGATTCTGCACCATCCCATGTTAGTACTGCTGCATCCGATTAGGTTCCTCAACCAGTTGTAGAGGCACTTCGTCGGCATCTTATGATTACTCAATCTCAAACGGGTAACATGAAGCTGAGGCAACTACTGTTTCTCTACTTGTGCTGATCAAAATTCCATGCCTACTTCGTATTCTCAAGCTGCCAAGGATCCAAAGTGGCGTCAGGCTATGCTTGAAGAATTTAATGCCTTGATCTCCAATGGCACTTGGCAATTAGTCCCACCATCTTCTGATAAGAATGTTATTGGTAGTATATGAGTTTTTAAGACTAAATTACATCCATATGATTCTATTGCTTGCTACAAAGCTCGGCTTGTTATGAAGGGGTTTTATCAAAAACCTCGTGTAGATTACATAGAAACATTTAGCCCATTCGGCTTTTGCTATTCATTGCAATGAATAATAATTAGTCGATACATCAATTGGACATCTCTAATATTTTTTTCTGCATGGTGACTTGGAAGAAGAGGTTTGTATGTTTCAGCTGTAAGGTTTTATTGCTTCTGATAAGCCAGATCATGTTTCTTATTGCATCGTTCCTTGTATAGGCTTACACCTTTTAGAAGTGTTATTGGAGGACTTCAATATTTGACTTCACTCATCCAGATATTGCTTTTTCAGTTAATAAAATATCTCAATACATGCATTGTCCAACTAAAGATCATTAGGTTACGATCAATCAAATCTTGCGTTATCTCAAAACTATGGCCAGTTTTGGATTGTTTCTACCGTGTCAAAAATCTCATGTTTTAATAGGTCTTTGTGATGCGGATGGGAAAGTTCTATTTTATGATCAAAAATCAACAACCGGATTTGCAGTTTATTATGATGATTCACTAATTTCTTGTTCTTCAAGAAAGCAAAAACTGTCTCTTGCTCCTCCAGATAAGTTGAGTACAAGTATATCAGTATTCATAACCAAGTCATCAATATACTAACCAAATCGCTACACAAATCTCAGTTTGCTGTTCTTCAAGACAAATTGTACATTTTCCATTCAGTACAACTTGAGGGGGCATGTTAGTGAATATTATTTGTAATTATCTAGAAGTGTATAACTTGTATAAATACTCCTACATATTGTTAATAATATACATTTGGGATTGATTCACTTTCATGTACCATTTGGTCATTCACTATTCCACAATAAAAATTTGACAATTCTGTCTCTCAACTTTTTTTTTTTTTTCAATTAAGTTCGGAAACTTTTAAAAGGACTGAATTAGTTAAAGTTTACCTATCTGCCATGCTTGATTGCTTAGTAAATAGCATTTGTTTCCCAAACTTTTTAAAATTACTCAATCAGTTGTTATTAAGTAAGCATAAAAATGAGTTGTGTTTTGATACAAAATGTGTATAGAAAATAATTATTGATTTGTAGTGGGTCCGAGGAGCCTAACTTACGCGCGGTTTATGTGTGCTTGATGACAAACCTCACTGAAATGGAGAGATCTTCATTGAAAACTTAAAGTGCGCTTCGAAAGTGCAGCTATTCTGCCTCAATTTCCACACTTCCTTTGGCTGGATATGAATTCATAATCCACCTTTTTTTCATACAAATTTGTATTTATTTATCACATTGATCAATCATATTCTTGCTTAATTAATCCAAAAGCCTAATGAATTCAGTATTGATGCAAGGAACAATTTCTAAGTTAAAAGTAACTGTAATTTGGTTTTTATTATTACAATTATATCGTAATACAAGATTAAAAGGACAATTGTTAAGAAAACAACTATTTTTTTAATAAAATTAATGAAAAATTACATTTGTATGTTGAGCCTCCTATTAATTCTATTTCTATCATAATAAACACAATTATTGTCACTTGATTCACAAATAATTTGGTGGTTTCTTTCTTCCTTCTAATTAAAGAAATGTTTTTGGAAAGATGGACTTGATTTAGCTAGATATGCTTCCAATATTGACAAACCCATATCAAAAAGGTGCGAGGGGTTATATCTTATATCCATTGAAATTTCTATTCAAATTTTGAAATTAAATAAAAAATTAATGATATTTTATGAAAATTATGACGGGGCTATATCCCATATTTATTGAAATATTTATTCAAATTTTGAAAATTAAAAAAAAATCAATAACATTTAATGAAAAATATGAGAGTTGGGAGGGACTAAAATCCATCCCAAAATAGGCATGACATGAGTCAGCAGTCTATGGCGGTTTTAATATTCTTTGTACAAATAGTAGACAGAATTTTATATTTGCAAGCTGAGCATTGCCATCCTCAACTTCAAATAAGACGGTGTTAGAATATATTTCTTACCTAATTAGTATAGAAAATAAATATTATAAGAATTCGTTAATATAAATACTTGTATATATGAGATTAGGCTAAATTAATTAAGAAAAATTAGTTTCCCTAGTAAAAACTATTTCTCAACATTATTATGTGCTTCATCATTATATATGTATATATACTTTTGAATATAGATATACACGACACATTTATTTACAATCACATCCCTCTTTTCTAAAAATTAACTTCATAACATTGTCAAAGAAGCAATATTATGTCCTTTTTTTTAACTCCAGAAATCAAATACATCTTCCGCAAATGTTGAGCATCCAAAAAGCTTTTGGCTCAAATTTCATCAAACAATGCATTTTGCCATTTATCCTAAGTTATGAAAATATGAATATGTTTCTCTACAGTGTCAAATAAACAGACAAACACAACAAGCCGCGGAATGGACTATGGATGAGAATTTTCCTTGCCTTGTTTGTTCGAGTAGGAACGCAAAGTATTTTCTTACTTCTATTTTAAATAAATAAATATATATATCAATCTATGTCAATTTTTTCATTTCAAATGTATTCCTAATTTAATCTAATTCTAAATAGAGAAAAAATACTAAGTTGTTATTATTGAACCAATCACTTGCTTCTCAATCAATCTCAACTTAACTTACCTTCACAAGCAATTACCATTCCCTTTTCATATATAATTATTGATTGTTTAACAATCTATGCACTTAGATTAAATAGTATATATTTTTGGAAACATTACATAAAACAATTGTGTATATTTTTTAGAGGACAAGAAAGTGACATTCAACCAAATTCCACTCCAAGATTTTCTTTAATTATTTATAAATGGAGCTCTCCAATTTTCGGTATCATAATTTTGTGACGAGTCAAACGGGTAGAATAAACGTCTTCTTGTGACAATTTGCAAAAGCTATATGGAATGCATTCTTTTATTACCATTAAATTTTTTATCTACAAATATTTTATTCTTGAATGAATACATCCAAAAAAAAATAAATTGTATCCATTTTCTCGTGATGCAAACTAAACATACACTAATATTAACTCTTTTATTCTTACATTTTATTAAATTGCATTATTTAATTCTTCCCTTAATTATTCCACTTAACACTGTTTAGTGACACTAATATCTAAAATTTAAACTATTTTATTAAATTGCATTATTTAATTCTTCTGTTAATTATTCCACTTAACACCGTTAATTTATTCAATTCCTTTTTTTTTAAGTTCTAAAATACCACTTTCTTCATCCCCACATCGTTATCTTGTAATAATTATTTGCTTTATATAGAAAATAATTTGCATAATATAGATAAAAATGAATTAATTGTTTTTCGTTATATTTTATGACTTTCAGTTATTGCATTCTCAACAAATAATCAAAAAAATAACCATTAACTTAATAAAATGATTCTTTTGTTCTTGCCCATGTACATTCCAAACTTTATTTCATGGATTTTCCAGGAAAATGTTTCCAGAAATGACAATAAACTGTTTCTGAGTAAAATAATCATCTTTTTGCTGCTGTAGAAATCCAAAAATAAATAAATAAATAAATAATAAAAATGAAAAGATCATTAATTAGTTCATTATGAAACGTTTGAAGAATCTGTGAGGCATTTCTTTGATACTCACTGTATTTTCTTCTGCTCTAACAAATAAACCAAAAAGGCAATACTTCAATAACGTTTATTTTTAAGTTTTCTCTAATTCTACTGGTGAAAGACCACCGCTGCATCCACTGTGTACAACAGTGGCTTTTTCTTTGATAGGTCCACATCCCGAAACACTTCTGGATTTCTGGCCTCGCCCGCAGCTCCTGCTCCGGCCAAATTGCTCATTAACTATTGCGGTCCTTTTGTACGGTTATACTGCTTCGTTGGCTGGCCGTTCCAATCGGCAAGAAAAGCCCGACGTCTCTTCCTTCCATGTCTGTTCGTTTGCTGTTCCTCTTGAGTTTCATTTCAAGAACCGAGAAAATTAATTACCCAAAATAACCTTCCCTTTTACGCCGGAAAATCAATAATCCTTCCTTTTTTGCTCTCCTTTGAAGTTTCCAGTAAAAATTGGCAGGAATAAAGAAGAAAGGAGAAAGGGAAGGGTAAAACGGTTTCCATTTTTCTTAGTTCGTGACGATGGGATGAAGGTGATAAGGGGTAGCTTAGGGATGATAAAAAACATAGTTATATAATTAAACGGAGTTAAGAGAAATAATTAACTGAATGATTAAATAATGTAATTTTACAAAATACAGGATTAAAAGAGACAAAATTTTAAATATAAAAAATAAAACAATACAATATAATATGTCTTATATTAAAAATAAATTTATAATTTTTCTTAAATATTATATTCATTGTTTTCATTTTAAATTCATAAAAACTCAAGATTTACGTCAATATTTAATATTCTAAACCCTTTTATTTTCAGAAAGTTTATTGTAAAACAAAACTTTAAGAATTAGGAGTAGACAGCTCTAAGCAAGCTACAAGCTCAACTTAAATTGTATGTGACCGTCAAAACAAAGTTAAATTGTAATTAAATTAATTATTTAATAGTAAAATTAAATAGGTACAATTTCAGTAAAATAAAATTGCCATTAATATTAAAAAATAATATACAATTTCATTTGTAAAACATAATTATTATAAAATTATTTTTTAATATAAAAAATGTCAACATCAAATTAAGTGTGTACATACTAAAAGTAGTTCTCTCTTATACATCAAATAAATATTTACAATAAAATTGATATAAATCAAATTTATAATCTTCATATCCTAAAATTAATTTTGATCAACAATAAAATAATTTTTACTCAACTTCACATTTTATATATTATAATATAATATATTTAAAAAATATTATAATGTAGTATAAACGACAAAAACTACAATAATATGATAATATATAGATTGATAGATACAAGGTTGTCGTCATTCCTAGATTCCATAGGAAAAAATAAAATTTAACATAGATAATGAAGGTTAAGAATTAATCAAATTAATTATTTGGATACACAAAGGATTTGGGCTGTGAGTGATATGACTGATTAAAGTAAATGATGATAAAGTAAAGGGGCATGAAGACAAATAGCACTTTCTACAACTTAATTAGTGGTAAATAGCAACATAATTCGAAATTAAGTAAATATCACATTTCATTAAACATAATTTTAAAAACTCTAAAATAACCCTCCCTTACTAATAGACCCTTAAAACAAAATCTAAAATGTCTCCTACCAAAAATATCCAAAAGCTAATCGTCTCTTTCAGAAATCGATCCTCGTCTATAGTCACCACCATCCAATCTCCTATTCTAGTTCTTTCCCTTCGTCACCGAAGCCTGACAAGAAGGGTCTCTCCACCGTTGATAGCAATATTTTCTCTAGATTATTTAGTCTCAACCTGCACTTCCTTTGTTACTTTTGAGTTAACCATAAGGTTATTTCCTCTTGAGTTGCATAAAAGAACTGAAATTTATATGCTCTGTTTTCTATTTGATTAAAGTTTAAAATGTTCTTAGTTTATATAATGAAGCTTCATAATCCAATAAATTAATCTGAAGATGTTTATGGTTCTAGTATGATATTGTGTTTGGTAAATTGTATATATATATGATTTTGATTAGATGAGTTTCCAATGAGTTATGAATATGATTATAGTTGATTTCTAATTAGAAATCTTTAAATTTTAGGATTTCTGAAATGTGATTGCAATTTTATGCTTGATTTGGTAGTTTAAAAATGTCTTGATATGTTAATTGTCTATTTCTAATATCTGCACTTCTTGAATGGTACTTGTGCATGATATACATAGAGTATATGAGCCATATTCCCTTGTATATGGTTCATAAACCATAGTATAAGATTCATATATCAAATTATATGGTATATATAGCTTTATTTTATTGCATTTTGATTAAGACACTGTGTGTAATTTTTTGCTGCTCATGTATTGTATAGGTGGAGATGATTGGTAAGGGTAGAAGAAATATCATTAAGTCTAGAATTGCAGAAAGTCCTTTTACAAGTAATTTTAGATTATTAAAATCACAAACCACCAAGAAAAGGATAAAAAAATAGCAATAGTAGAAATTGAAGCAACATCTTTTGATCTTGGATTTGACTCAACACGGTCATGAAGAAGATGAAGAAAAAAATGTATTTATATGCAGTAATAACAAGAGTATATGATCATATATCAGGGTATTTGATCCAAATACTCAGGTATATGACTCATATGTTATGTTGAAAATGGCTTATATACCATGCTATATAGTATATAGTTCTTCTTGATTATAGAAATTTTTGAAAATAAATTAGTAATTAGTTCATATGCATATACCAAAGTACATAAAACATATGCTTAAACAAATAGAATTACATACATATACTAAACTGAACATAACATATATTAATACTTTATATGATTCTTATACATCATGGTATATACCATATCAAACACACTAACAATTACATCGAATTTCAGAAAGAACATGAGAATTTTTAATAAAAAAAACATATAGCTTTCACAATTAATTGTTAAAGGAAAAAAAAAAAAAACCATTCAATCATTTCGAATGTATTCTCAATTAATAAAGCATCCAATAAAACAATGGTCAGATTTGTTTTACACATAAAAGCTAAAGACATTCTTCTTCTTCTTTACTCTCTCTTTCTACTGTAACTTTCAGGTTTCTCTATATAAACTCAACATTTCAAACAAATCAATCTCTTTTCTCTAACATAAACTCACCGTTTCAATCCAACTTTCTTATCATCTCCTCTTAAAATTATATCAACTAGCTCAAAATGACACTAGAATTTTAATCTCACTATTGTTTCCTCCCTCTCATGCAGGATGCTTTATGCTGTTGTGATCGGAGGCGCAGTCCTATTGGATCATCATCTACAGAAGCACTTGCTGCTGTAGGGATCGAAATTTTCTGACTCGAACGCAGACTTCCACCGCCAAAGAAATTGAAGAGAAAAAGGAAAAAAAAAATAACCTAAAGATATTTAAGTAAAATTAACTCATAACGCGTGCTATTCACTAAATTGAAACTTATGCTATATACTATCAATTTCTTATATTAAATTAAAATTAATCTAACTTATGAAGAGGATTTTTGATATTTATTAATAAATTTGCTATATCATCATTAATATTTTAATGTAAAAAAATTAGCGTCTGGTATAAAATAGAGAAATTATAAGATATAATTCAAATTGGTTTTGATAAATTGCATTTTTTGACCTTATATTTTAAAATTGTAGCAATTTTGGGGTCTATTCACTCTTTTAATCTTTGCTTCTCCCTTTCTTCTTCTCTTTTTTCAGCCAGAAAAATTGCCGCCAGACATCTGAAAATTGACGATCACAAAACTTCACGAATTCTGTCATCAGAAATTTCTTAATTTGTACACTCCAAATATACCATCGTTTTCTCTAGTTTCTTCACCATTTGCATGGAAATTAGGGGTGAACATTATTAACCGAACCCTAAACCAGAAACCAAACCGGAAACCAAAGCTACATATTAGTAATCAAACCATCGGTTTCGTTCGGTTCGGCCAATAAACCGAAGATTCGGAGACATTTAGCTTATGGATTTGTAAACAATTTCAAATAATAACATTTATCTTTCCTTTTCAAAAGGAAAATTACATTTAACATTAAAAATGGAAAATTAGAAGCAGATCTTAACAAATCCTCTTAACAAAATAAAGAATATTCCAAACCCCAATCCCCTTATGCCAACAGAAATCAAAGATCAAAATCATCATTAGCCTAAATTCATTTTATATTCCATAAAATCAATAAATCAAAATATTTCCATATTCATAAAAGACTATAACTAGAAATTGATTCATGATAAGAATCACAACAAGCGGAAGATATGGAAGAAGAAAATGGCGGAATAACCATCAAAGCCACCACGACCTGATGAGGAACAAGAAGAAGATGGAGGTCAGCGGATGATGTACGAGTTGAGGAAGAAATTAAAAAAGCAAAACTGGAAAAAGAAAAACACCAGATGAGAAGATTCATCACTTCAACGCACATGCGAGATCTTCAGATTCTGATTTCACTTCACACCACCATGAGAAATCTTCGGATTTTGATGTAGGAGAGGAGTGGCGAATAAAAAGGAGAAGCGGATGATGAATAGAAGAAGAAGAGAAGGAGAGGAGAGAGAGAAGAAGCAGAAGAAGTAAAGGAGGAAAAGAAATGAAGGAGAGAGATAAAGAGAAGAATGAGAGGACTTTTAGGGTTATATATTAAACTTTTTTAATATAAAACAAGGAGTTTTATATCTGCTTCGGTTTTTTGCTTCGATTCGATTTGCAAATTTCCAAAACCACAGCCGAACCGAGCTAATCGGTTTTCGGACTTTCAGCACTGCAGAGCATTTCAATTTGGTTTTGATTCAATTTGTTTGTGGTTTATTAAATCAAAATGAAGAAAAATCGTCGGACTCCTTGATTTTCTGTCCCCCAAAATAAGGCAGTTTAGCAAGGTATGATAAACATCTTCTGACGTGGATCGACACAAAGGGCACAAAGCTTGTGATAAGTTTTGTAGGACTCCCTTAGAAGAATTTATGCAAAAATCATTAGAAATTTAAACTTTGGAGTTTATAGGTAAAAGTTTTAACTAACTAAATGATTTTTCAATCAAAATTATTTTTGTAGGCATAAAATAAAGTTTTTCCTTAGCTTATATATCCTAGTGTTTATTAGTTTAGTGACTATTTATTAATTATATACAAAATTAATTATTGAAAAATATAGAAAAGTTAATTAGTAATTATATTTATAATAAAATAGAATTCCTTATTAGAATATGAGTTCAATATAATTAAATTAATAATTATATATTATATATTTTTTTTATTAAAATATAATTTGAACTTAATTAATTAATAATTAAAATAGTATTTATTATTAGAATATAATTTAAATTTTTTTATTAATTAATTATAAAAAATTATATACTATTTCTTATTACAATATTATTTGAATTTAATTAGTTATTAATTAAAATATTATACATGAATAATTATATAATATTGTTTATTAGAATATAATTTATACTAACAAAAATAGTATTTGATTATTAAAATATGATCTGAATTATCTTATTAAAATATTATTTAAATTTATATAGTAAATTATTATAAATAATTATATAAAAACAGTAAGGGTATTTTGAGCGAAACCAAATGACGTTCTCTCATTTATTGTGCATTTTTAAAAGTACATTTTACTGTCTATTCGTTATTTATAAGTTATAATAAAATAAAATATTATTGATTAATTATATTTATGATAAAATAGTAAATTTGTTTGGAATATAATTTATTTAATTAATTAATAATTAAAATAGTATTTTTTATTGAATATGATTTGAATAATTAATTAATTATGAATAATTATACAGTATTTTTTATTAGAATTGGATTTGAATTTATTAATTAATAATTAAAATAGTATTTTTTATTAAAATATGAATTGAATATAATTAATTAATTAACATAAATAATTATATAGATACAATTTTATTAGCGATAATATAGATTTTTATAGGGACGTTTTGGATGAAACCGAATGATCTCATTCTCACATTTATAGATACTGTAGACAGATAATTGGTTAATTGAGTATAATTCCAATTCTTTCAATGATTTGGAACCCTTATTAGGTGGGTTTGAAAGCAAACTTCCAAATAATGGCATTTAGATAGCAAAAAGGAAAGTAGCAATGGGATCTATCTGAATTCAGGAGTTAATATACCCCTCGCGGCAAGTTTTACATTTTCCTTATACCCTGTCAAAGTGCACCCATTGTTTTTATTTTATTTTATTTTCTTCCGTTTAAATGGTCTCTAAAAATAAAAGTACCGAATGGTAGCTAATCCAAACACCTCCGAATATGCATTGAAGGTCACAAAATTAGTCTTGCGAGCTTTTAAGGGGAAAAAAACCAGCTTTTAAGCCACAAACATCACCTTGTATTGGGCCTTGTGAATGCTCGACTGCTCATATTATATCTGAATTTGAGGCTCTTTGGTTTGCTACGGAATAGCTGCAGCACTGACCGTAGCAATTCCAGATTTTGCTCATAAAAAATCTAGCTTGTATAACAGAAAACAGATTGATTTAACATGAATAAGAATTTTCCCAACACTGTCATGGAAATACAAAAAAAGAAAAATAATAACTAATATAACAATAGATAGTGAAATTATTATTCATAAAAAGGCATGACTAGAACTAAAAGCAAAAATGGACCTCAACTAGTTAAGTTAGGTAGACTTAGTTGTGATCAATTCAAAAAAGAATGGTTTCAAACAAAGTAAAGGGTATAGTTCCTTTGATTACCAAATTTAGACATATAACCAAACTGTTTTCTAACTTAAGATTAAAGAATAGCAACTAGATGTAGTTAATTTTAATTAAAATTACTTAATTAATAAGTACAAGATAAATTTCTGTTTCAAACCACTTTTAGAACCTTAGAATTTCCATTTCTTGGTACTGGGGTTTCTTATATATGAGTATCAAATTGACCATTGCTCACAAAATATCTAAAGTTTTCCTCTCTCTTCAATACATATATTTTATGCATACATCCTCAACAAATTTGATTAGATTCATAAATATATAACTTCAAAATGCCAAATCGGATTATCGGAGTCGACACATTTCTCATTTCAAAAACATCACAACCTGATGAGAAAGAAATTGAAGAAAATTCAACAAATAAAGCTCGACAAAGCTCAGTCATCCTTATCTATGAAGCCAATGTAGCCGGGTTCACTCGTAATGTAACGGTAACATGGACCAAAACTCTAATTAACTATTCCCTTACAATA
The DNA here is from genome assembly GCA_948099555.1 of Croton setiger. Lineage (NCBI taxonomy): Eukaryota > Viridiplantae > Streptophyta > Magnoliopsida > Malpighiales > Euphorbiaceae > Croton > Croton setiger. The sequence continues at coordinate 55,038 of CANUEY010000932.1, read as the reverse complement.
ACTATTGAAAATCTTTCCAATGAAAATCATTATAATGCCAAGATTGACTTAAAATCTTGGCAATTTTGGGGAAAAAAGGGTTTGAAATCTATCCAAGTAGATGGGAAGAGAGTAGAAATATATTGGGATTTTCGGCATGCAAAGTTTAGCAGCAACCCAGTACCTGTGTCAAATTATTATGTAGCAATGGTGTATGAAGAGGAAGTGGTTCTAACATTAGGTGATTCAAACAAAGAAGCATATAAAAGAACTAAGAAAAGACCAGCTTTAGAAGAACCTATCTTGTTATGCAAGAAAGAAAACGTGCATGGCAAGAAAATATTTTGTACAAAAGCAAATCTTCATGAGGACAAGAAAGAACATGAAATTGTGATAGAAATGTCATCCGGAGGACCCGATGATCCAGAGCTTTGGATTAGTATTGATGGTTTAGAGGTGATTCATGTAATTAATCTGCATTGGAAATTTAGAGGGAATGAGATGGTGAATTTGAAGAATAATCTAATGGTAAAGATATTTTGGGATGTGCACGATTGGTTGTTTAATAATAGTACCAATTCATCATCATCATCATCATGTACAAGAGGATTATTCATTTTCAAGCCAATAGATGAAGCTGAAGCTACCTTAGATACTAATATCAATGGAGATATTGATTTAAGATACGACTCTCATTCACAGACCGATTACTTTCATGCTATTTATGCTTGGAAACTTGACTAATGCAATGTTCTTCAGTAATTAGGCTTTTTTATTTTTTCTAATAGAATGCAAATGCAAACAATTATAGCAATAGCCTCTTCCTTCTCACTTCCTTTCCTTATTAACGCTAATTATAGAATGCAAACTGGCATACCGCTATGCTGGTCTTGCACAATATAAAAGAAAATAGAAGGGCGCGCTGGCACAGTAGTTCGTCTTGTATTACCACCTTTCCTCAATTTCTGCTTCTTTTCTTTCTTCTTTTTAATTTGAAACTGGAAAATTTTTTAATTTAAATACTAAATCATTCAAAATCACCATTTTTAAAAGTAAATAAACCAACAGTTTATTATCACTGGGTCATGAATTTAATACTATAAAATCTTCAAATCCAAATCACATACATATGCTTTATAGCTTAAATACTAAATTTTATATGTTCATATACAGAAAAGCATATTTCATTCTGATAACAAAATTAAAAATTATATTCCCCTTGTCGTCCTTTACATTTCTTATCAAGAATTAATTTCAAGGACAAAAAATATAGTGCACTAATATCCAATAGCCTAATAATGTCCATTACAAAGTACAGGAACATAAGATACATATTAATTAACCTAATGTTAAAAAAAAAATAAAAGATACATATTAACATAGATTAAACTTACTATAAAAATATTTTAAACATATTATAAATATATTGCAAGTTCATCTGCAATCTCAGCCTCACTATTTGGTGTAATTATGTTTGCAAAATTAGAATATAGATGGGAATGAGTGGTTGCTGAATTGAAGGGAAGTGGTTTGTGCACTAGGATTTTGCAATTTTATCTTTCGAAAATGATAATTTTTTATTTAAAGAATAAAAGGGTTGATTTTATGTTCAGTTTGGTTGTAAGACCATCAAATTTGAAAATCAGCCGGTGGTATTCAGTTCCTGCATCTTTTAAGCCGTAAAACAAACCAAAACCTATATTAGATCATCAAAATAGATCGATTCAGTTCATCGATTTGTTCAATTGTTGCACATGCTTAGGCTTCTTTTTTTATGTTTTAAACATATTATAAAAATATTAATAACATAGTTTTCACATACTATAAACATATTATAGACATGATGTAAATATACATTAAATACACTTTAAGCACATCACGAATAATATGCATTACATAAATTTTGTTTAACTTGTTAATAACAGTATATAATTTTTTTAACATATTTTATGCATTTTTACACACAATTTAATTTTTGACATTGATTTATTTAATTTTTAGGTGTTAATATTTGAGGTATTCGTTAATTGTATATAAGCTAATAATCAAGTCTAGAAAGCCGTTTTTTATTCTTATTTTAAATATATGATAAACACGTTTTCTATATGTTGTAAATATAATAGACATACATTAAACATATTGTAAATATAAGAATAATATTTTTTATGTTCATAGGTTATTTTTTAAACAATATTTTATACTCACTCTATAATAGAAAAAGTAAGTTTTCACATAAATTAAGAAAAAAAACCAATTCTATTCAATTATTAATCAAGAGTAAAAATTATGTACATTTTTAAAATTACATACAGATTTTTATGAAAAATGTGCACAATTTTTATAATATGTTGACAATTATTTAAATTTTTTCGCATAATTAAATTGCATGCAGTTATCACTGCTCTCTTCCTTAATTTTGAGTGAAAAGTATACTTTCTTTATTAATTTTCTACCATTTCTCTTCCCAATCCTTTCCCAATTTGAAATTCTTTTTACTTTTTCTATATTAATTATACGCCCACTTTTCTATATAATGCGGAGGGAGTATGTCATAAAATATTATGTAATTATCTTAGAATGATTTGTACATTATAATATACAAATACAAATAACTAAAACAGTATATACAAATTTGACAAAGTTTGACAGTTTGATTTGATTTTGGTTAAAATTAAGTGTTGAAGTGGATTTTTAAGGGCTTAAATGACATTTGGCCGAATACATAGGGTAGATTTCAAAATAATTTTTAATTTTCAAAACATGGAAGCCAGAAAGAAGAAAATTTGAATTCTAGACAAAACAAGCTCTTTCACAATTTGAACTTGAGAAACACTAATTAATTTTAATAGTTTTGCAACTTCAAATTGTGAAATAGTATTTAATTTCATAATTCTGCAACTTCAAATTGCGAAACTACAACAGAATGTTAAAGAACTAATTGTTTGTTGATACGTATAAAGCATCTGACGAAATCTTAGTTTCGCAATTTTAAATTATAAAACTAAACAACCTATTTCAATATCAGACAAACATTTGCTTGCATGCATGCAAGGTGGATTTTGTAAGTGGATGTAGACGTATAATAGGCCTTGATGGTTACTTCTTGAAGTGTGTCATTTTGAAACATAGGAGTGTCATCAAGGAATTGGTGTAAACAATAAGACAGACATATATATTTTGCCAATGACATTTTCAGCACGAACTTTAGGTCAATAGACAATTTCAACATTTTTTCAACTCTTGGATAAAATTAACACAAAATAATCTCAAGGAGCAGGTGAGTTGGTAAAGAGCTTTTCTGACTTAAGTGAGATTATGGATTTAAAACCCCTCATGTACGCAACCATTTGAAACTTTGGACCAAAGTTTTGCCTCCCAAAAGAGACCTACCCTGTTCGAATGAGGATTAGTCGAGATGTAGTTATGGCTTAAAGGTATCGCCCATAGTTGGAACCTATCTAGGACACCTCGTTATTAATTAAAAAAAAAATAACACAAAACACACAGTTGAGAACAATTTTAGCATATTTTCAAATTGAACGAAATCGAGTTGAACCAATTAGTTTAGTACATGATCAGTTTACCTTCTCTTAGTTCGGTTCTTATACCCACTCAAATAGTTTCAATTCCTCCATTGAGTTTGCACACTCCTAAATAGAGAAAGTAAAGTAGGAAAACATTGTTTACCCTATTTTATATAGGGGTTCTTTTGATTTATCCATTTAAAAAGTGGAAAAATTGAAAACGCCCACCAAAACTTTGTAAAAGAAAAAAAAAATTATTTTAACAACTTTAGGAAGTGATTTAACATCTTTTACCTCATTTTATATAGGGGTTTTTTTATTTTTAATTTTTTTTAATGAATTTATAGATATCCCTTTTATAGAACTCTCTTGGGCCCAGGCATTGTCTAATTGAAATTCTCAGCTCATAAGCACATGTATAAATAGGAGGGAGTCCCCTTCATTTAATGGCGATTAATATGTTTAGAAGCATACAAACAAAATATTTAGAGTCATTTAAATATTGTACTAGTGTAATTTCATTATTTGGATATTCAAATGACTTATTAGATAAAGCATAAATTAAATTTCTCCTTAAAACCAGTGCCAAGACTAATTATAACCAAAAAATTGTAAATAAATTTTGAATTACTGGATTAACTTAATTGTTTAATGAGAAAATGTAAGTAGTATGAGACAAAGTGGAACCCCAGAATTGGTTTAAAAATATGATTCCAAAACCTTTACTTTAACAATGTCTCAATCGGGTACTGAGTAGTTTGTTTCACTAGAAAAATAAAAAGACGGACTGTCAGCAAAGGACAATTTTGCATGGCGGGGACAACAATGGAGGCCGTCTTGTTTCCTGGAGTTTCTTTATGCTCTTGTTGCCTCCTCGGTCCTACAAACTGTCCCCTGTTTGTTAGTGTTTGTTTGGTCCTTCTCCTACTATTGCTTTGCTCTCTATTTTGAACCCACTTCATTGCTGCGGTTGCCTCGACTCATCTTACAATATTCTTATTAATATTGTAATGGAATTAGTACCTTTGGTTGTATATATTTACATGTATAGAAAAATAATTATGCCCCTCACTTTACTTTAAACTCTAGTTGGCACTTTAAAGTTTGCGAAATTCTTGTTGTACGTGATAATTTTGTTACCAAATCCACTATTTACCGTGGTGTATGTGCCATCGAGGGCATAAAACCAAAAACACACTATCAATTTACTGAAAGTTCACTTATGCCCTTTAGTTTATTATTTTGTTAATAAAAACACACTCTATCAAATTCAAATTGTGATCATATGGATCTACTAGCCAGTGAGGGCACAAAACCCTTTTTTTATCTATTACAACATAATGCTCAAGTTTATGAAGGGATATTACAATTCCGCACTCTCTTCTCTCTAGGGTTGTGTGGTTTTTTAAAAATCGAATTTGAGCTGATATTTTAAAAAAAATTAACAATTTAATAATATAAATAAAATTGAAATACGATATACTAATGGTTTCAGTTCCTTGCCAAGAACTATGCGCCCAAATCAAATTGTGACATTACCAAATTAGAATTGAATTTGAGTTATAGAGCATAATTTTTAAAGCTGTAAGCATTAAGTTTCATTTTTTTTTCTCATTATATTTTTATAATATCAAAAACTCTGACTACTTACCTTAACTACCCATATTTAAAAAAGAATTAAATTCACTAAAGGCATAAGAAAAAAAATTAACATAATTGTAGGACACCTCCTTCAGAGTGCCCAAAGAACCTATGTAGGACACCCTCTTAGAAAAGGACCTCTAATGGGCTTGGTAAGCTCCAACCAATTTGAATGAGGTAGGCGATCCCGAGAATTTCGGAGCTCCTAGATACATGATTCCCGAAACTCCTAGCAAGGCCGGCTAGAAGGGTGCAAATAAAACAATTGCTTTAGGCTCATAAATTTCTAACCTTTAAATTAATTAGTAATATAAATAGAATATTTTGTAAAGACTTAAAATATAGTTTTAACTAAAATTATTTAATCGTTTTAAAAAAAAAAACTAAAATTAATTAATAAAATATTTTAAATAAAGATAGTGCTATTTTCAGCTAATTAATTAATCCAATACATTGAAATTTTTGCCCCTACCATAATTGACCAAAACCTCCCTTTCTATATACCCTCTTTTACAGTAACAATAATTTTCAATAAACATAAAAAACACAAAAATGTCTAATTATTATCGCTACTTTTGAGTTTTAATTTCTTTTTCATTTAGAATCAGAAGGTCTAGAACTGAATGCTTGCTTAATTTACAGAGTAGTACAATTTTTTTTACTCTATTTTTGTGTTTCTTGAAAACATAGTTTTCATATCAAATAATTGAATATGATAGCAATAGCCATAAAAAAAAAAAAAAAAAAAAGGAAAGGAGAAAGAGGTAGTGGAACAAAAGACGGTCGAGGAAAAACAAATTTTTGACAATATTTATGAGGGGTAAAAAAGTCAGTGTTGCATAATAATGTTGCTTTGGCGTTAACGCTGCTCTAAAATAATTAAGATATTATCTTTAAATTTTTTATTTAATAAATTTTATTTTTTAAAAGATCTCAATTGTTTAATTTGATTTAGGGTTTAAAAAGGTTAGAGGCCTTTAAATAACCGCCTCCACTCCCATCTCCTATATATGAAGGACCGTAGGGGCTCCTTAGAGCCTCAATCACATTCTAAAACTCACAATAATTTTTGTCAAATCAATAAACAATTTGAAAAGGCATGGACTAACAATTTTGGGACAGGAAGTAACAGTTTTGGTCATTGTATTCCCACCACAACTTCCACCCATAGTGAGGCCATGGATAATGTTTTATTACCCAAAAGTGTACTAATTGCAATTAAAACGATTGAACCGCATCATGGTCATGCACACGACATGATCGTCATTCTGTTCTGAATAATCAATTGTTTCCATTATGGGCATACTAGGGAGTTGGAGCCTTAAATCAATTTGATCCATGCTCCAGAAGTAGACTTTCCTCTAAGTGGAAGTTAAGAAATTTATTTCTCCAAATTCAAAGTTTTTATAGAGTATTTAAATTATGTTATAATGTTTTAGAGTTCTGAATTTTACATTAATCCTCGTATGTTGGAAAATATATCTAATTTTTAAATCATTTTATCAATTTATTGGAGAATATGTTGAAATATTTTGTTCGCTTTTGAAGTGATTTTTGAAATCCTCATAGTAAAACCAGTTTATTTACATAAATTTTATGTTAATTTGTTCATTGTAAAATATTTTCAGCAACACTTATATATACATTGGTGGTCGACTGAATATTTATTTATATATGTTGACTTATATATCCATTTGTTGATTTTTATAAACCGGTGTATTAACTATTATTAGTCAGTGGTAGTCACGGAACACCAAATGAAAGTGATAATCTTTTTGGTGTATTTTTTTGTGAATTTTTGAAAAAATTTTAAAAATTATTTACATTTATTACTTATTATTTACTAATCTTAATAGATAATATTTAGAGTGACTATTGTGAATTATTTTAATTTATATTACCAAATATTAATAAAAATATTTTTTCAGATGAGCATAACTGTTGTTAGTTAATATATTATTTTAACTTTAACTAACAAGAGTTATCATCAATGACTAGTTGGTCCTAGTAAATAATCAAAGCTAAACCATTAATATTTTAATAATTAAGCAATTTAAACATATAGCACAAACGAATGTTTTAATTTAAGAAAATAGCACAAGAGATATTTAGCATAAATTACAGTAGCATAAAGTAATTTAGAAAAATAATTCATGCACACTCACGAATATAAATTTATATTATTTTATTTTCGACTATTTTGTACAATTTTTTAACTTTTTTACATATTTTTATTTATTTATTTAAATAAATAATAATATTAATTTAACTAAACCCGTGTTTTTAAAAAGAAAATGTTATTCCTTAAAATAAAAAACAAAAATGTTATTTAATTGAAAGAAAACTTATTTGGTCCTATTCAATATAAACAAAATAAATTATACATAAAAAAATTGGAATGGACCACAAACCATACCTCTTAATCAGACGGCACTATATGCCATAAAGAGAAGTCATATAAATAAATTCTTTATAGAAGCAACGTTACCCAATTTTCACCAATAAATGACAAATTAATTTTTTTGACAATAAATATAAATAACAAATAACAAATTTAGTTGTGTTCCACGATAAATTTAAATAAAATTGGTTGAAGCAATTTAAATATAATAAAAGAACCGACCATTGAAGAGTCTAACAAATTTGAAAGAATAAGCAGTTTGTAAGGTAGAATATTCAGTGTTACCAAACCGAACCAAATTAGTTTGATTTGGTTTGGTTCTTAATAAAATTTGATACTAATACAAATTTGATTAGATTCCTAAAAATCTGTAAATTACAGTAAAACCAATGAGAAAAACCTGTCAATTACCAAAAAAAGAAAAAAACCCAATGAGAAACCAAATGGGTTATTGAAAAAACAAAACCAATCGATTCATATTGAATCGGTTTGATTCGATGGAAACCAAGTACTAACAAACTTAAATTATAGAGGGTGACGGTTTCACTGCGACACATACCATATTTAGGTCCAGACTGAAGACAAATTAATAAACAGAGTAGCACTCCCAACTACTACATTTCATAGTGGTTACAAAATTTAAATATTTCTTTATTATTTTAATCCTCTAATGCCTCAACAATAAATATTTATTTTTGTTAAATTAATTCTATTGTATTTTCTTTAGGAAACATTTTTATTAATTAATGTAAATAACTTTTTAATTCATTGCTGAGGATAACGAAGTATATACATATATAGTCATCTCGTTTGGGCAATTAAGATCAAAATAGGCAAACATGGCAGGCACAACAAGCAGAGACAAAAGGTGGTCTCTTAAGGGCATGACTGCACTTGTCACAGGCGGATCCAAGGGCATCGGGTTATTTTTAATTTTCTCCTTTTTATTCTTTTTTCATAGTATATATTTGATTTTTGGCTTTGAAATTTGAATTTAATTTCTGGGTTTTAATGTAGATATGCTACAGTAGAAGAATTAGCTGGATTTGGAGCAAGAATTCATACATGTTCACGCAACGAAAAAGAACTGAACAAAAGTGTAGAAGAATGGAAAGCTAAAGGGTATGAAGTAACTGCCTCTGTTTGTGATCTTACTTGCAGAACTCAAAGAGAGAAACTGATTGAAACAGTTTCCTCTGTTTTTGATGGAAAGCTGGACATTCTTGTAAGTTTAAAATCAATTTGCAGAACAAATATAAAATCAAGATTAAAATCTGAAATTTTGAAATTGATTGGATTTCAGGTGAATAATGCTGGAATAGTAAAATTAAAGGAATGTGTGGATTATACAGCTGAAGATTACTCAAACATAATGAGTATAAACCTAGAGGCTCCATATCATATGTGTCAATTAGCACACCCCTTATTAAAAGCTTCTGGAAATGGAAACATTGTTTTTATTTCCTCTGTTGCTGGCTTAGTTTCATTGCCTATAATCTCTGTTTATGCAGCTTCTAAAGGTTTGATCAAAATCCTTTGCTTTGTTCTTCTAATCTGAACCGTTTCATATGACAAAACTAATTTGTTTTTCAGGAGCAATTAACCAATTGACCAAGAATTTGGCATGCGAATGGGCAAAAGACAATATTCGGACGAATACAGTTGCTCCGTCGGGTACCAGAACCCAAATCCTACCCGCCAAACCGGTATTTTCACATTCTCTTTTAAGTTATATTGCCCAATTTCTCATTAGTTCTTGTTATTATATACTGGTGTTATATTCCTCATTATTAGAAATATATATATAATGGCATAAGCAACGTACTATAATAGAAATATATATATAATCTCAGCTAATGCTATTGATAAGTAATAAGGCATTAATGAAAATAAAAAAATAAAAGGTACTTAAAAGATAACTAATAAATTAGTTTTTACGCCCAATTGCCCACATTATGGTCGGCATTTTAATTTTATTTGAATTTTTTATTTGTGTTGTCTTTAATTATTTGTACTTCATCCTTGTTTTATAGTTAATGACTTGTGATACTTGGAACAAATCAAACAATAATACTATAATACACTCCTAATGAGAGCTAGGTTACTCAAAAAAGCAACTATGTACCGTTTTGAACAATTTTTTCAAAAAATACACTACGTTTGAGATAAAATATTAATTTTATCTTGCTAAATTAAAAAAAAAAAAAAAAACAATTAATCATGCTCAAGTTTAAGTACGTGTTAGATTCAATTTTTATTCTTAAATTTAAGCTCAACTTTTTATGAAATAGTTAAGTTCAACATGAACTTACACTCAATATATAAATTTAAATGTATCATGCTCAAGTTCAAAACTCGATAAGTCAAAATGATGTTCTACTTATTTTTGGGATTTCACATAAATAACTACTAAATTCAATACATTTTAGGATAGCTTATTCTAAAAACTTAGATATCATTAAAAAAAAATCTCAATATAACTAATTTTTAATTATAAACAGTTTATAAATTGTAACAAAAATGAAGATGTGCCTTTTAAAAGTTGAAAATTAATATATACTCGTTTTAAAAATAAAAATACCTTTTTGTGAACTAAAAATATAAACAGTCCAAAAAATATTTTTGAACCTAAAACTAGATTTTTTCTAATATTATTGCTTATTTTTATTAATAATTATATAAAATATCAGGTTTATGAACCAAACTCAAATTAAACTCATTTATTAATAAGTTTGAAAATTAAATTCAAGTTTTGGGTCGCATTAAAATATGAGCTCAATATAATTAATTAATAATTATATATTATTCTTTATTAAAATATAATTTAAATTTAATTAATTGATAATTAAAATAATATTTATTATTAGAATGTAATTTAAATTTTTTCATTAATTAATTATAAATAATTATATAATATTTCTTATTAAAATATTATTTGAATTTAATTGATTATTAATTCAAATATTATACATGAACAATTATATAATATTTTTTTATTAGAATATAATTTACATTTAATTAAGTACTAATAAAAATAATATTTACATCTGAATTATTTTATTAGAATGTTATTTAAATTTACATAATTAAATATTATAAATAATTACATAGAAATAACTTTAACATCAATAATATAGATTTTATAGGAGTAATTTGGACGAAGCCAAATGATTCTCCCCATTCTCTCGTGCATTTTTTAAAAGTACGTTGTAATGTCTACTCGTTATTTATAAGTTGTAATAAAATAAATATTATTAATTAATTATATTTATAATAAAATAATAATTGTTTTAGAATATGATTTAAATTTAATTAATTAATAATTAAAATAATTTTTTTTATTAAATATCATTTGATCATTCATTAATTATGAATAATTTATAATATTTTTACTAGAATTGAATTTGAATTTTATTAATTAATAATTAAAATAATATTTCTTATTAAAATATGAATTAAATATAATTAATTAATTATCATAAATAATTATATAGAAATAATTTTATCCTCGATAGTATAAATTTTTAGAGACATTTTGGGCGAAATCGAATGATCTCATTCTCACATTTATAGATACTTTACTTTATAGATACTTTACTTTACATAGATAATTGATTAATTAAGTATAATTCCAATTCTTTCAATGATTTGGAACCTTTATTAGGTGGGTTTGAAAGTAATTGAGTATAATTTCAATTCTTTCAATGATTTGGAACCCTTATTAGATGGGTTTGAAAGCAAACTTCCAAATACTGGCATTTAGATAGCAAAAAGGAAAGTAGCAATGGGATCTAGGGTCAACTAATAGGGAATTTGTTTATATATGTTGGAGTTCGAGTTTGATTCTTTCTACGTTGTTATTGATTGAAATTGAAAGGGGTTCTTGTGAATTCAGCTCTTAAAAAAAAGTCGAAACATGTAACCAAAGCTTTAAAAAAGAAAAACAAGCTACCATTAGTTTTTAAAGCAAATAGAGGACATTATTAAAAAAAGAAAACGAAATAGAAATTAAACGTAGACCAAAGAAAACACGAATAGCAAACAACACAATTGTTGAGCAACTCGTTTAGCAAGATCGAAAGGGTTTCCATCTAGTATCAAGAATAGCGTCAAGCATCTTTGAACGTTGATATCGTCGGGCTTCCCCTTAATCGAAACCCTAAAGAAACCAAAATGAACCTAGATCTTCTGCAACTCATCAAATACCAGATTTACCACGATCAATCTTCACTATTGTTTGTTTTTTGTTTTACTTTCGGGAATGAGAGTTGTTTGTGGTGACAAAAAATGAAGAGATAAAGACCAAAAACAAATTGTTGGAAATCAAAAAGCAAATCGTCGAAATTTCGAGATCCCATTGATTTTTCGATGAAATCGATTGGAAACTGACAAAAACAAAATCTGGAAACCTAATGGAAATTGGCGATTCAGATCAAATTTCGGTAAGAATATGACTGAAAACTTAAGGATAAAGGTTGATGATGAGTAGCAGATACATATCCCAGAGGTTTCAGTCTGAAAGTGGTTGGAAAACGTGAGGACGATCAATTTTGAAGGTCGTTGGTAAATGAAGTTGTTCGCTAGGAAATCCACATTTCCGGACCTTAACCGGAAAAAATTCAAATTTCGAAAACTCGTTGTATACTCATTAGACACTGTCTGTATACTTTTTGCAAAAAATGCCTTTTTTGGCAACTTTTTCCCATGTGGTGGCCTAAAAACTCTAAATATATTCCATTATTTGCTAAGTTTTTAATTTTGGTGACTAAATCTGTATATACTCCATTTGAAATGACATCTCTCTAGTTCAGAACTTTAATTAATAGTTGAGCCATTGAACACTTCTCACCACGTCTTCAAGATAACTGCGTACTCTTAACTCTAATTAGTGAACACTTCTCATAATTGCCCCTTTAACTCCCATTACTCAATCAGTAATCGACTAAGCAGCTATTTCAATTGTACTCAATTTGACGTGCTTAATTTTGTAGTTTATGATTAATATATGTTAATGTCAAATTTCATTAAAGACATTATAATAATTTTATTGTTTTCACTTTACTTGCATGAAAATTTTCTGTAAATTCAACGTCAAAATTGGAAATATGAAAATTTTTCAATATAATTTGAATGTAAAAATTAAAAATTTTCTTTAAACAAATAAAAGGGGGAGTATTCGACTTTTATAGGCCTTATTTTTTTTTAAAAAAAAAAATTCAAATTTAGACATTTATTTATTTGAATGATGTTTTTTTCACTCTCAGGACCCGGCTATAGGGAAGGCATATGGTGGGTTGATGGATCAAACCCCAATGGGTCGAATGGCAGAGCCCAACGAGGTATCATCGCTAGTGGCATTCCTTTGCTTGCCAGCTGCTTCATACATCACTGGTCAAATTATTTGTGTAGATGGAGGTATTACCGTTAATGGTCTTTCGCCAACTCCTCCTCCTCCTCCTTCCAATGAAACCAATACAAGTGACTGTTGAGAATTTTAAATTTCTATATATATGTAGTAAACTTGTTAAATTTAGGTAAATTTCGCACTCATTCTTGCAAATTGTAAAAATCAAATGGAAACAATTGTGTTTATTTGTTTGTATTTTTTTCTTTTCGTTACAATGCAAGTTTGATATATTTTCATTATAATTTCATCTAATATTGACGGTTTCATGATTCAAAAATGGAGAAAAAAATTAATAAGTACTAGGTTATTTTAAAAGTAGGAATTAAGTTCCTTTTATTATAGCAGAAATGTTTTGTAATCATTGTGTTTTGTTTACGTAACATTTTACTTGGTGTTAAATGGTTTTAAAATGACAATTTTATCTATTTTTTAAAAATTATTAATTCCTACAAAATAATTATTCTTCTTCTTAATTTTTTTTTATTTTTAATCATTATCAAAATATATTCAAAATAATAATATTTGCAATTGAGAAAGAAATTCTTCTCTCCAAATATGCTAAATTTTGTTAAAATAATTTTTGCAGACCACGTTATTCTCTCCAAATATGCTATATTTTGTTAAAATAATTTTTGCAGACCACGTTTTTAATGTCATAATTATTTTTTGCAGACCACGTTTTTTCATGTGATAATTATTATTGAATTTTAAATTATTTAATTTTATAAAGGTCAAATTGGTTTAATAGGATTATTATTGTTAGTGAAATTTTTTATATAATCAGGGGGGAATATGTAGGGACAATCAACCGCTTGAGCCCCGGCTTGTTCAAGCTGAGCCCCTGGCTGTGTGCACTCGTCGGTGCCGGAAGTTATGGCGTTTGAAGAAGCAGGTCGGCGTCGTTCAAAAAGAAACAAGCGAGGGTGCAAGACAAAAACGAAAGAAAGAAAAGAAAAGAAACAAAAAGAAAGTCCGTGTGGGTTTATAAAATGATACGCAATGTTTCATTTGATTTTTTCTTAATACATGATCAAAACGAACTTGTTTTTATCCCTAAAAAAAAAAAAAACAGATTTAAATAAAAACGCGTAAAAAAAACAGAAAGAAAAGCAGGAATGCTGATAGCTCATGATCGAGCAATACCAGAAAAAGAGAGAAGAGGGATCTTTATTTATTTCTAATTGCTTTTGTAATGAAATGAGTATTCGGTTTCTATTTTGTTTAATTAATTTCTTGTATTTTCAATTTAATTTCTTTCAAATTAACCTAAAATTGTTTGAATTTAGTGGATCATTTTGAAACCTGCGATGGCGAAATCTGACGACGAGTCCAGTTGAAAGTCGATAATTTATTGCAATTTTTTTATATTTATTTGCAATTTTCTAATTTGATTTTGAATTTATGCATTCCTTATTTCTAATATGAATGTGTAATCTTCTGTTAGAGTTTGCAAATGATGATGTTGACTTCATTTTTTCAAATAAAGAGAATCTGTGTAGAATGGAAGATGATGTGATTGTTAGGAGAATATGTGTAATGAACTGAATCAGTTCAACAGATTACAGTATCTGTGTTGAATTAGACGTTTCAATCAAGTACAATTGAATCATTTCATCTTTCAATTGTGTTCAAATGTTCATCTATGACGTTGGATTTAGTGCCTCTATAAAGGTTAAATATACATAATTTGCATTTGTCGTGTTTTGCTTATTGTCTATTGTGTTTGAATAGAAATTCTGATTGCGTTTTGATTCTGTAAAAGGGGTCCAATAAAAAAGTTAACATGTTAACATCAAACATGTAGAAAGTAATATTTACTATTAAAAAATATTATCATTTTCATAATTTTAAAAATATTAGACAATTACTTTCATAATTTTAAAAATATTAAGGGGAATTTAGTGGATAACGCCTTTTCTTTAACTAAATAGCAATTAGTTAGCAGAATTTTTTAAAAAAATTTAAAATACCCTTTAGTTTTTTTTTTAGGTTAACATATCAATTTTTTTTAATATTGACGATTTACAATATACTGGATAATATTATGCGATACGCAGTGGGATTAATCCTCACTGGAACATCAAATTGGTATTATTAATGCGGTTGGTAGTTGAAATCGAACTCAAAATCTCCATATCTTATCATCTTTCTGAAATCAGATAATACTCTAATCGGCACATATCAATTTTTTCTTTTTTGCATTTTCACATTCACGTTATTTTTTTTCTTTCATCCAAATTTTTTTTCTTCTTCCTCCATCTACAATTTTTCATTTTTCCATGTTTTTTTTAATTTATAATCACTGTACTAAACAAGTCATTTTTCAAGTAATTTTTCTGCATTTTCATATCCTATTATCTTTTTTTTCTTCATCCAAAATTTTCAGTTCCTTTATCTTATTATTCTTCCATCTTCCATTGTAATTTTTCATTCACTTTATTCTTTTTCTACTTGTTCTTGGGATCAAATGGAAACAAAACATCAACTTGTAATAGCAACAACGCCTTTTCTTTTTTGTGTACTAATAGCATCATTACCGCTTTCATTATTTTGTTGTTCCGTATAAGCAGATGATGAGAGGATGAGCGAGAGAGAGGGGCAAGATAAAAATAAAGGATATGTAAAATTTGTAATCTTTAAAACTTTTATATATAAATTTAATGTTTGTTACAGTAATATTTCAATTTAGATAAACTCATTTATTCACTAAATAATTAGGATAAAATCATGCATCAACACAAAATTTTTATTAATATTTATTCTTTAAATAACTTTCATTATGTTGTTAAATATTTAATATTTGAAAACAAAAAAAAATTAATTTAATTCAAAGATGGTTGATTCTTATAATGTAATCACAAGCTTTATTATATTTTGTTTTTAATTTTCACAATATCAGGCCTTTTTTACATTTGTTAGAAATTCAAATTTATTTTTTTATTCAAAAGTTCGTACAATCTATGAAATATTTCGATTAATTCGAATGACACATCTGATTTTTTAATGAAAATAGTTAGATATGCTAAGTCTCGAATCTAGACGCGTAAAGAGTTACCATATACATGGGTACCTGGCGTATACGCTAAAATGATATTCAACTTCGACCAGGTAATAGGTGTTCCGTTATTTGGTTATTTACAGTCATTCCTCGGTCGTTGCTGTTTTTGCAACCCCACTTAATGGCTGTAACCAAAGATGATGGAATCCAGCTAATTGTTTCGTTGTATCGTGGAATCACGTTCTTTCCAAATAAAAAAATAAGTGACGTATCTATTTTTTTGCCAACAAACAACGCCACATAAGTCAAAGTTTAACTTACTGGTCAAATTGTGCTTGCTCTACTTACTATATAATGACGGAAAAGATTGAAGGTGCTTGTCCGCACCATTATTAGACCAGGGAAAACGACAGTTATGCCACTTCATTCAAATACAAAACATGCAATAACAAAAATTGCTCAAGTTTTAAAAGATTTAGAGCTTTTCACTAATATTTTTCTATTATTAATCATACTATATGTTTTCCATTTCTCATTTTAATTAGTATAAGGGAATAGAAGATGGTGCGTGCTTCTTACGTAACAGAAGGCACGACCACACGCTCTCCGTAATAGTCATTATAAACCTTGATATTTTTCGGTTTTGGCCATGAAACACCTGCGGTACAATAGAAAGCGGTGCATACTCACGGTGACGGAGCTAAGCCAGGGCCAGCATGGGCACGTGCCTAGAGGCTGTTGCCAAAGGCTTGAGGTGGCCACTGCCTAACCTTGCTGCTTGCACCTTGCCGAAAAAAAAAGAAAGACGCGAGAAAGAATGAGAAATTTGTCAAATCATTTTTAATAAAAAAAACAAAACCACGTCATTTTGATTAAAAAATATATAAATGAAACGACGTTTTATTATTTGATTAAAAAAATATAAATGAAATGACATCATTTTGTGTTTGATTTTAAAAGAAGAAGACACAAAATGACAACATTGTGTGTCTGGGAAAAAAATAAAAAAATATCAAAAGCAAACAAAAGAAGAAAATGGGAAATTTGCAAACATCACCACCACTAGCCACACTAGAGCAGCTGTCTGGTGTCCCACTTGCCGACGGTCTCCATAGACCATCGGCTGGTCCGACTGTCCCGATCTGACCATCCGTCAATTTGAGGTAAGTGTAATTTGTATTTTTTTTATTTTACATAAAAATTTTAGGGTTTCTAATTAATATTTGTTAATGGCCTCTAAATACGATGATATTTGCTAAAAGATTGATTGTTAATTTGTTTTATAGTTGTAATTGATTTAATTTTGTTGTATATCTCATCCATTTAGTGAACTTAGATGTTGATTAAGTAAAATTTTGAGATTATTGATTGAGGTTTAATGTATTAAATTTTATTTAGGGTTTTTTTATAAAATTGTATTCACATAAACAATTGATTTAGCATTGTGAAATTGATTATGAGATTAAAATTGAAATTAAATGTTGAATTTTTTAGGGTTTAATGAATTTGTATGAAATTAGATTTTAGGAATGATTTAATTTTTTGTAAAATCAATTTCATTTGACCAATTAAATAATTTTGTAAAATTAATTATGAGATTGAGTTGAAATTTAAATGTTAATTTTTTATGGTTCAATAATTTGTATGAAATTAAATTTTAGGGATGCTTTATTTTTTTATAATTGAATATTTAATACAAATTTTTTAAATTAGTTGGATATTTGTATTTTATTTTTTTGAAATAATATTCAATTGATTTATAATTATACTTTATAAATTGAAATATGTTAGGATTTATTATGAATGATGGTTGATGATTGATGATTCATAAGGATGATTTTTTACCGAATGTTGTAAATTTCAACCAGTTTTTCAATATTTTTTTATATAAGTTAGCTTTTTTTTTTATTGATTTTGATGATAATTGAATATTAATGATATATTAATGATGATAATTAATTGATGAAATATTATAAAATAACGTATTAACAAAATTCATAATATAGCGATATAATAGAATAAAATTTATAATATATTATTTCGCCAGCGGCCTGCGAATGTGCCTCTCACCAAAGTGCTGGCTCCGTCTCTGCATCCTTACAACACAATGAAGGGCGCTAGGTCCAATACCCACATGCAAAACAACATATAATAAACTTTAAAATGATGAAATGACTTTGAACAAAATCCATATGGAAAAGTAAAAAACAAAGTAATTGTACTTCACGTTATATAGCAAACCACAATGAGACTTTACGTTACTAACGGTGTTACGTTTTTATCAAATTTCAAACACAATATACAACACAAAGTATAAATCAAGAAAAAAATAACGCGTAAAGCAATATGTATAATTAAAACCGTTAACAACATATCCCATTCTTTTAATATATCTTTTATATTATTTTTTTACGTTGATACGTTACTCGTTAATAATGTATACATTGCTAACACGTAATCTCTTAATCCAAAAAAGGAAAAATATTGTTAAACCCAATCAATTGGTTATCACTCTTGAAATATTGAATCATTAACAAAAATAAATAAATAAGAGAGAAATAGTGTTGAGGTTCTCTATATTTTTTCAATTAAATAACCTCTAATTAGATGGGTTCGAGTTTTGTTAAATTGATTTTTGTAACAAGGGTTTAGTTTTATTAGATGTTAACTTTTTTTCTAAATTTAAAAATTAAAGAAATAAAAAAATTTTAGCTGTTAAAAAAAGTGAATCAGCCCTCTCTCTCTCTCCGTATAAAAAAAATGCGTTTAATTTTCTTAAAGTTGGTACGGCGGCGGCAGAAGGGTTTCCATGAATTCAACTAAACACATATGGCATATAAGAAAGGTAGGATCCATATTATTTTTTGTGTAATTTCTATGAGGAAAATTACCCCTCTTGCATGCTCACATCTTTCACCTCCTTCACACAATAATTAAAATAAATAAAACAAAAAATCTTTATTCATTTATCTGAAAATGAAAAATTTATTACCAATGAGTGTTTCTATTGATTATCTTAAATTTCATCATAATGTTTAGAAAGGAGGTTATCCTAACTCATAATATTTTCATTCATTAGTGTCTCATTTATATTCAAAAAATTAAAATATATTTATTTATTAGATATTTTATCAAACCATAGGCAATATAATAAATGTTTGCTTTTCCAGTAGAACCAAATATCATACCACTTTTAATTTGGTGACAATTTATTTATTGGGTAGTGATATTTGGTGAGTTCCTACCTTTTGTTTTTTTTTTAAAAAAAAAAAATTGTTTTATTTATTATACCTACATATTCTGAAAATTTTAAATTCAAATAAACAATTCAAATTTAATACAGACTCAAATTTTATAAATTATGATCCAATAAAATTAATTTATGAAATATATGGATATAATTCCACACTTATTTTAAAAGAAACTAAAAACAAAGACTAGCACGCAAAAAACGTTTCCCTCATTTATTTCGAGTCGGAAAAAACTTCATAATTCCAATTAATATAATAATCCGATCAATTAAATGGAAATACCTTTTTCTCTTTAAAAAAAAATAATAATTCCCCTGAATAGACAAACTACAAAAATCAGCTTCTATATGAGAAGCCATTTCGTTTCTTATGTTTATTGCACAGTACTACTATAATTCCACACGCCACACTAAGCTTGCAAAAATGGAGGTGCAGATAATTTCCCAAAAGTGTGTTCCACCTTCTTCACCGACTCCATCTCATCTCAAAACCTATAAAATCTCTCTAATTGATCAGTCCTTAAAAGGCAACTACTTCGCAACCATTCTTTTCTACCAAAATTCTCAAGAAACAAACAGAGATAATAACCAAAAATCATCAATCCTAAAGCAATCTCTCTCTGAAACTTTATCTCGTTTTTACCCTTTTGCTGGCAAAGTAAAAGATACATTCACCATCTTCTGTAACGATGAAGGGGTAAGTTACACGGAAGCTACAGCTAATATTTCTTTATCCGAGTATTTGGGTAAACTTGATTTGGCTTCGCTTAATAAATTGAAACCTAATGTTTGTCTTGATTTTGATCTTCCTTGTGGGTCTCATATTGCTTTGATTCAACAAACCAATTTTACCTGTGGTGGGTTTAGCATTGCCACTTATATTTCTCACATGATCGGTGATATTTCTACTTTATACTTGTTTCTAGAAGATTGGGCCGCCGCCACAACTCGTAACTCGCCGGTCGAACACCCTTTTCTGAAAGGAGGTTCAATTTTTCCACAGTACACTGAATTTCCAACAGAGGCGAGTCTTCTTACAAATATATATGGCCCTTTTGCTAAAAAAGGGAAACATATAACGAAGAGGGTTGTGTTCAATGAATCCGGCATTGCTGATCTTAAATCAAAAGTAAGTTCAAATGGTATTAATAATCCTACACGGGTTGAGGTTGTGACTGCGATTCTAAGCAAGTGTCTTATGGCTTCTTTTAAGAACAAAACAGGGGTAGATACACCACTTGCGATAAACCATGTTGTAAATTTAAGAAAAAAGCTTGAGCCTCCGATACCAGAACACTCGGTGGGGAATTTTTTGATGCCAGTTGGTGCAGTATTCACGGCCAAAAACAACGAATTGAGTGAGTTAGTGAGTCACATAAGAGAAACAATAAAAAAAGTGGATAAAGAATTTGTGAAAAAGCTAAGTGAAGATGGGTTTTTTAAATACTATGATACTGTGAAAGAGATAAGAAATTTGTATGCCAGTCCTGTATTTCCAAGCAGAGAATCAGAGTTTGTTGCGTTTAGCAGTTGGTGTAACTTTGGTGCATATGAAATTGATTTTGGTTGGGGAAAGCCAATTTGGATAGCCTCTACTTTGCCATTTATAAATGCTTCAGATGTACCCTCTACCAACTTAATTATTTTTATGGATACAAAAATAGGTAATGGTGTTGAAGCTTGGTTAGCTATCAAGGAAGATGTTTTTGATTTTTTGAAGAAAGATTCAGAGCTTCTTCAATATGCTTCCATTGATGCACCTCCCATTATTAATTAACGCTCTCATCCGTCAATGCTAAGAATTTGTGGGTATTTCTCTCTCTCTCTCTCATCCATCAGTGCAAAATTCTCGTTTTATGTCGGGCCATGAAAGTGCTAGCTAAGAAGAATTTGCTCGGGATTTGAACAGATTTTATTCCAGCAAGTGATTATAAATCACCTTAGCTGCCCTATTTATTATTTAGTTGTGTATTTCTCTTTTTAATAAGTAATGTACTATTTCTATATTTTTAGTTTAAACAAAAATTGTATACAATGTATGTATTTTGTTTTTTTTTGTTTTTTTCCTATCAAGGAGTCTTTTGAAGTATATTCAGGAAACTCACTTCTGCAAGCAGTATTATCCATTAGATTAATAATATAAGTATGAATGTTGGGGTTGATTATTGTGTGCCAGTTGGTATTTTCTTTTAAAATTTATTATGATTATTACATGAAGAAATGTTAGTTATTATATTAAAAAAATAAAATTTATTTATTAAATAATTAATATAGTATTTACTTAAATATTTGTGTAATTTTAATAATTTATTATCATCTATTAATATTTCAAAATTATAAACTAAAAATTACTATCTAAATTTATTATAAATTTAAAAATAAACACTTATTATAAAAAAATAATTAATTGGTACTTATTATAGGTCGGATGGATTACATATTATAGATTTTAATTTGTAATGATAAACTATTATTATCATTAAAAATAAAGGGCGGCTTTTATATATATATATATATATATATATATATATATAAAATAAAGAGATGCTTTGCAAAAGCACCATAAACAGATACTGCAAAAGCAGCATTACCACCGGGCCAGTGACATAAAATATTTAAAGCAAAGCAAAACTAAAAGATTAATGAAAAGACACGTCAACCTTTCTTAGTGGAATGATAAAATTATATAAAAACTAATAATAATTAGAAAATGACAAGAAGCTACAGCCACAACCACTTATTATCAATTGAACCTACAACGACTTCCACCTAATTTGATTTTTTACGAAATTATATTAAATTTTCAACTATGGCCCTATGGGACCACAGACAATGTTATTCCCCTTAAAAGGTTGGCCCTGCGTCCTTTTATCTATATATATATATAATAATAAGATTTTATACTACATTTAGAAACTATTTCTAATTTAATATTTTTAAATAAACTATACATTAAAAAAAATATTTTTTAATATTTAAATATTTTTTATCCATTTTCTATAACATTCATTTACAATTTATAAAAAAATTTAAAATGAAAAATTATAAATAATAATAATAATAATAATAATAATAATAATAATATTAATATGAAAAATTCATAAAAGTATGCCGTACCTAATTTTAAACTATTTAACTATAGAAAGTTATAAAAAATAATATATATATATATATATATTATTATATATATATATATATAATATAATATAATATAATATAAGAAGGTTTTGGAATAAATTAAAAAACTATTTCTAAAAAAATTTCAATTTAAAAAAAAATTAAAATGGAAAGTTATAAATAATAATAATAATAATAATGAAAATTTTTCTAATTAATTGTCGGAATTTAATCTAATTATCAGATTTTCGTTGGAATATTTTATACTAACGCAAAATAATTCTTATAAAGTTTAGTAATTTTCTAAATGTTC
This sequence comes from Croton setiger, assembly GCA_948099555.1. Lineage (NCBI taxonomy): Eukaryota > Viridiplantae > Streptophyta > Magnoliopsida > Malpighiales > Euphorbiaceae > Croton > Croton setiger. The sequence continues at coordinate 32,408 of CANUEY010000932.1, read as the reverse complement.
CATAAATTTCACGAATCACAATAGTTATATTAGATTTTAATATTTTCTTTCCATATAAATATTTCACAATTAATATTGCCTTACATTATGGCCTAAAATAATGTATTTATTACAATTATCTATAAGTTATTATAATAATGTCCCAAAATTATTACATAAAATATCCTACAGTTAAGTATGTAATTTAGAAAAAATAATAGGATTTTAATTATAAGTAACCTACAAATAGGAGATAGTAGCAAACAACCTCAATTTTAAGTGTCTAATATGAAAGTTTTGAAAGTGTGAAGTTTGCCATGAAAAGTTATTTTATATACTTTTATTTTTATAAATAGTTATATATTAAATAGTTAATTTAATTTACAATTTATTTTCATGTATTTAATGTTTTTCAATTATTTTTTTTTTTACAATAGATCGATATTCGATCAAAATGTTAAGCGAATAAGTTTTAATTCATGATAATGAAAATCTTCCTCAAAAACTATTAATTCTACTGCTATTGTTCGAAAAGTAGCTTATATCCATGTTAAATTTTTATTAGCATAACAATATTATGCATATTTATTTTATTATTTAGTTAAAATATTAATAAGAAGACTCTTGAATTCAATATTTATTATTATATTTTTCTTTGGCCACTAAGATTATTAGGACATATGGAAATTCTACTATATTAGTGTCTTAATTTTTGAAAAATTTAATTATTGATATTTTTAAAAGATTTTATTACTAAATATTTGCTTAATAATTGTCTTCATAATTTTCTTTAGGTCTTATATTTTTCATTTTGAAGGATTACAAATTACCTCAAATTTTCTTTTTTCCCTCCTATCAATCTAATATTTCTCACCAATATATTTGGGACAATTACTCAACGATCAAAAAATGGGGTGTGATTTAGGAAGACCGTTGACATATTTTATGACAGTTAAGTTTTATTATTTTGATGATGATGGGTCAATTACTAGGGAGTAATTGAATTAATTTTATTAATTTTTTTTACTTTAAAATATCTGAACCTTAATCGGTAATATAACTTAGTTCAAAAAATAATTCATAATTAATGGTTTTTAAGTTCTCAATTATTTCAATGATTTTTTATACAAACGTTTATCATATTTTTCTTTATCTGCCAATAAAAAAAATTGCTTGTAGAATTGACGGTACTTATGAAAAAGTCATATAACATATTATGTAATTTTAAGATAATGCATAATATATTTTCTATATGCTATATTATAATAGTGAAATATAATTAATATGATTAATTTCATATATTGTTTTAATTTTAGAAACTCCAAAAAAGTTTACTACAAAATACTATTTTTCTAAATTTAATAATTCTTTCATTTGTTCATTTGATTTTTTTTATAATTTACTTTAAAATTTTATGATATTATATAAATTTTGTTAAAATAATAAGTTTAAAAAAAATAATAATTAGTATAAAGATAGATGTGCTGAATATTTTAATTTACAATTTTACAATATTATATAATCTCTCCCCTTTATTTTATTTTAAATCACTTAAATATCTTAATTGACCTTAATTTCTGCATAATTATAAAACATATAGAAAGTACATTATATTAGTGTTTTAGTTTATGTAATTTAATGAATAGTTTTTTTAAAAGATTTAATTACTAATTTTTAGGCAATGATTTGGTATGTACAAATAAAACCAATAATTTGATTACCTAAAATCATGTCCTACAATAATAAATTGATTAAATTACCTGCATTTAAATCACCTACATCTAAAATCTTTAAAATATTTTTAACTAGCCTTAATTTTAGCATAATTATAAAACACATGGAAAGTTTATTATATTAGTGCTCTAATTTATACAATTTAATCAAAAAAAATTTTTTTGAAATGATTTAATTACTAATTTTTGGACATTAATTTGTCAAGTAAAAAGAAAGTCAATGATTTGATTTTACTAATTAATTACCTAAAATCATGCCCTATAATAAAAAATTGATCAAATTATCTGTATTTAAATCAACTACATCTAAAATCTCTAAGATATTTTAATTAGTAGAGATTTTGATGATAAGGGTTTAATCTATAAGATAAGGGCCTACATATCATACCCGTAAATAGGGGCATAAAAGTAAGTTTACAATGTAAGAGTAAAGCGGTCATTTTACGAAAAAGTTTATATTTCTAAAACGAATTTAGAATTTTTAGTGACAAACTAGTATCTAGGCATGATAAAAAATCTATATCTATATATATATTTTGGGCTAAATTAGGAAACTATTTCTAAATTAATATTATTAAATACAATTCATTTTAACTTTGTATGACTTAGTGACATTTTTAATTGAATATAATTTATAAATATATTAATTATTAAATTCATAATTAAAATGTTATCAAATATTAAATTTTGAAATACGTTATTAAATTCATTCATTCCTAGGATGACACTAATATCATTGGATTCAAGAATTCCATTCAAGATGCAACGCAGCCAATTCCCTATTGCATTGTCTTTTGCCATGATTATTAATAAAGCCAAGGAAAATCTCTATCATAGGTTGGATCATTTTTCTAAAGACCAATATTTATATATGAACAATTTTATTTTGCGTTTTCAAGGATCACAAATAGATAGGGTTAGAAAATTTTATTGTAGGATGACGATGAAAATAAAAAACAATAAATATAGTATATAAGAAAGTTTATAGAAATTTAAGATAAGACATTATTGTTTTTAAATAAAAAAATTTCAGAAATAATCATCTATAATTATGATACAGTTTTAAAATATTTTTAATATTTTCTAAAAAAATATGTTGATCCATTATATACATTTTGTCATATTCATTGAATCAAGTATGTACTCTTATTATATTTACTGCTAATGTCGCGCAACACGCGGGTCAAAAAACTAGTTACTAGTAATAGCAACAATAAATAATTAATGCAGAATCATGTGATATTAATGTTTAATTTAATTTTTTTAAAGGGTTTAATTTAATCGTAATAATCTTTCTCTCGGCGTGAACATCCGCGGCTAGGCCAAGAAAAATTTGTAAATATTTATGTAATAATTTGAAATTAATTGTGTATATATATGTGTTGTAAGTATATTATCTTATATATTAAAATTAAATTGATGTAATTTTTTTATGATTTTTTTTTTTGAAAGAGAGGAAAAAAACATACATATAAAATATATGAACCACAATTTTCTCATATAGTTATTATGATTGCCTTCCGCAAAAATTTTTTGAAGTAATTAAAATGTTAAAAGTTATTTGTTATAGTATCAATAAAGGCTCGTTTAAATAGCTCTTAAGTATTTAAGTTTGTTTCATCTAATTTATAAATGTTAGTATTTTGTATATAGATTAATGCTAATTTTAGCAAATAGGCCATATAATTATCCTTAATTCATTAAACTTACAATTCATCCATAAATTTTGTCATAATGTACAATTTGATCCTCTATTTTTACAATATTATCACTATCTTTTACCACCATTGGTCAATATTGGCTTTCTGTTATACCCTTAATTATAATATATATATTATTATAATTATATATTATTATATTTTTCTATTATATTATTTTGTTAAATTTACAAAAAAAAAAAGGAAAAACAACGCCGCAACAGTGAAACTCATTCTTCACAGAGCAAAAGCAATCTTGTTCACCGACATCACTGACGAGGAGATGGACGCTGGTGACAGCGACGGGCACGCTAAGGCAACACGATGGCGACGAGCATCCATTTCCACAAGATGAATCCTTGGCTCTTTTGAGCATTTCGTCGAACAGTTGGTGTGCATTATTTGCCTTTATCTTCATCAACCAGTTCCACCGCCAGAAAAAATCCTTTCGCAAATCAAATAAAGGAGATGAGAAAGAGCTAACCAAAACACAAATCACAAAATAACCAAAAATTTTGAAAAATTGATTGTGCTTTCAGTTCTCCGTTTCGAACTTCTTCGAAAATTAGACAGAGAGAACCCGTCCCACACCAACTCCTCGTAGCAACCGGAGAAGATGAAAACCCAGAGTAGAAAAGGATCAAATCATCAACTCGATCCAAAACCATCTGTTCGATTTCAGAAAATGGAAACGCAATGCCGCAATTTCAAGCTTTAATAGAAGATGGAGCTCCAATTGTTTGACGATTAAAGCAATAGCCTGATGGTGACGCCAGAGAAGATCGACGGTGGCGGGTGGACGTATTCTTCGTCGGTCTGGAAAACGAGCAGTTGCAGTGGTGTTCTTCGTTGTTCGTTTTCTTTTTATTTTTATTTTCTTTTTTTAATTTAACAAAATAATATAATAATAAATATGTAATTATAATATATATTATAATTAAGGATAGATGTGTCAATTTTTTCAAGGTTCTAACAAAAAAATACCTAAAAATTGATAGAAGGACAATATTGTATGATAGTAAAATGCAGGAACAAAATCGTTTATTTTGAAAAACAGATGATAAAATTGATAATTGTACCAAAACTCATGGACAAAAATGTAATTAAACTTTATTTAATTGGCTAAATAGGTGAGGAACAATTGTATATTTTAGTGACTGAACTTTGAAAACTTTTCTATTTTGGTGTCTCTACTCTCAAAATGAATGAAAGAGTGCTTGAACTTTGAAAAATGTCATCTTTTAGTGTATGAACTCCACATGGCATGATGGCTAATTTGAGCTAGGACAAGTGGATGTCCATGTGAGCAACTCTGCTATGCTGGAGATGAGAGGCGGGGAAGTAGTGTATTTAATGGACAAATATACCCTTAAAAAATTGAGTAAATCTTGTATTCATAGGACAGTATATTTTGGGTTCGTGAACCTTATTCTTCTTCAGAAGTTTTTCATAACACTAACCTACACCACAAAACTCCCATTTTACAGAAACTAAAATGGAATCCTATGGACTTCATTCACTTAAAATCTTCATAAAAAATTGAAGCTGCCAACTATATTGAAGAAGTCTTGCATGCAAGTCTGAAGCTGCATATTAGGTTACCTTCAAATTGTCAAACAATAATGCAGTAGCAAAAAATAATCCAAATAAAAATACAAGTTCAGTTGCAAATTATAAGGACTTAGTTTTGAACACGATTTTATTTCATGCAAGTCTTTGATTTATTGCATGCATTAGATCTTTCATTAAACCGTAATAAATATGATGAGAATGTTTTAAGGATTTGAATGAAGTTTGCTTTCTATTTCAAAAAATGAAATTCTTAGTTTTAAAAAAAATTAAATTCGCTTTCTGTAATTTACTGGAGGAAAGCACTTATGTATGCTTCATTAGTTTAATCAAGCTGATAATGCAGTATTTTAGAATACAATAAACCACTTAATTAAAGACACGTGACAATTAATTAAAATAAAACTAATTTTAGTGGAGTAAGATAACTCCATTACGCGACTTCTTCTTCCTCTTCGTATACTAATATAGATTTCAAAGCCATTAAATTTTCTCCTTCTTCTTCCCTGAAAAACAAAATCTCTTTCTTCATTTCTATTTAGGAGATTCTTATCTCAAAAAGAAAAAAAAAAAAAAGCGATCCTTCTTCTTGAATCATAGATTCATAATACAAACACCTGTGAAATTTTATTTGACGGGAATGCGGTGAAAATAAAAATAAAAATTATCCATTGCCAAATTTGTTTTTTCCTTAGCAAATGGAAAATTTTGGGTTGTTGTTAAATCTTGAATTCTCCACTATTTGGTCTCTCGGACGACTTGATTTTGCTTTTGTTTCTTTCAATTTCATAATGGTTTGTTGGAAATTAAAAAGTTTTGGAGTATTTCATAATTTATTTTTTCAGTTTTTCTACGTGTCGCAACTTTGAGTTTTTGAATCTAGCAGAATTAGAGGAGAGGAAGAGGAAAAATCTAAAATTCACTCTTTCTGTAAAACACGAAGTTAATTTTTATAACCGTTGCAAAATGGTAAGTTAATAAACTGTAATATTAAAGGTTCACACATTTGAAGATGAGGGTAATTTTGTCACAATCTTTCGCCTCTCATCTTCAGCATATAGAGGTGGCTACGGGTTGGGGGAAGTGAACTTGAACCTAAACCGGCAAGCTAAACTGTCGGGACGGAAAACCGCCGGTTATGGCAGGATGATTAACCGGCGGTCGGGCCGATTATTTCATTTTTTTTAATTTAAAAAAATAAAAAAAAAGGTTAACCGACGGTTTAAAGGTACGATTCGTCAATAGTTTCGGTTTAATATGATTCACGGTTTAAAAATAGTTTGAACCTTAACTAGCCTGTCCCCCTAACAGTTCCAATTACGGTTCGAACGGTTCCGGTTTGACGACGGTCCGGGCCAATTTGATTACGGGCCGAAACCCGCCCGTGGTCATGTCTACCAGCATAACATTTGCTCACGTGGACAGCCTCTTGTCCTAGTTCAGATTAGTCATCATGTCAAGTGGAGTCAGACACTAAAAGATGACATTTCTCAAGTTGAAACACTCTTTCATTCATTTTGAGAGTAGAGACACCAAAACAGAAAAGTTTTCAAAGTTCAGTCACCAAATATACAATTATCCCAATAGGTGAGGACATAACTACCGTAATATTCCCACGTGTCAAGCAATAGGGCCTCGGAAGGACAAATAAGGTCCTCATCTTCCAGAAACTTCCAGCGGATTGTAGCGTGAAAGAACAATCCAGAGACGCGGTTATGATCACGCCACATGTCCACTATCATTACGTGGCGTCCGACGTGGCGTATACTACATTCCTGTAAATGATACGCACCATATTAAAAAAAATTAAAAAAAAGTCAAGTTGACAAATCTTAAATGTTCCCTCTGAAATATGCACCACGGCCTCGTTGTAACTTGTAACAAACCAGAGATTCTGCAATTTGCATTTTTGGAAGGAAGGAATTCGATATAATCTCTTTTATTCGTTGAAATGGCGATAAATGGTAATGGAGGAGAACAAGAAATGAAAATGGAGGACAATAAAGAGATGGCAGTTTACATGTGTGGCTACTTACCGGGATTTTCACCGGAGAAATCGCCGATGCTCTCCCCTATCAAAGTACCGGTTCCGGAATTGATCTGCGGAAGTGATTCCTGGAAAGATGTATGCAGTGGTGGATGTGGATTTGCGATGGCCATTTCAGGTTAATTTCTGAAATTTGATAATTATTTTTGCTCCTCTTGTGGCGAGGGTGCTTTGCTTTTCACTCGATGTTTGTTTCCATTGGCTTTTGAATGTTAATGATGATCTGAAGGAGTTTTTTCCTTGTCGATTCGCCATGAGAAACAAGTTCTTAGCTGTTGGTTAAACTTTGATTAAACTTAGATCTGTTTGTTATTTTGCATGTTAGCTTTGTTGTCTTAGCTGTGGACTTAACCGTATTTGGTAAGCTTAAAATAGTAAACTAAGCAATTGGAAGCTTAATTGAGTGATTAGTTATGGTACAATTTGCAATTAGGATCTGGAAAGCTCATAACGTGGGGTTCAACGGATGATGAAGGTCAAAGCTACCTGACTTGTGGAAAGCACGGGGTAATACAGTGACCTTCTGACTGATGAATTATTTTTCCGCACTCTTCTTTTTCAATTGATTTTGCATATTCTTTCTGCCGCACATGGTTAAGGAGATTCCGGAGCCTTTTCCTCTTCCACATGAAGCTTCTGTAGTGACTGCTGCTGCTGGCTGGGCTCATTGTGTATCAGTAACAGGTACACTCTTTTAATTTTCTTTATTTGTTCACTTGATATTTGATGATACAATAATTTAATGAATATAAAGTAAGTTCAACATGTCTTATTATATTGTTTGTTCATATCAACATGAACATATTATATTTAATTTAAAAGTTAGTAAACTTATATAAATTTGTCTATGTAGCTGTAGAGGATTAAGAAGATGAAAATAGAATGTGAGATACTAAGCATTGGATCTTACTGAGAAGATGAGGTAGAAGGCAGAGGACTGAAAGATTTTTGTTTTTCCTTTAAAAGGAAGTACTTAGTCAAAAATGTTGTATTGATTTTGTGGAATGCACTTTAAATTCTGTTAAATTTACTAAGTTTAAACTTTTTAACTTTTAGATAAAGATTAAGAGAGTGTGAGTGACAACAGTCAAATCCATACCTCTCCAGCTCGATTTAAGTTGAGTAAGCTTAAGCACCTAGTATTTGTTATGTCACAGTGATTTGTGTCCATATGTCTGTTTAGTTTGAATGATGGAATGGAAACTGAGGACGAAGACCAAGAGTAGGAGAGAGAGAAAGATAAATAGAAAGTATAGAAGTTTATCCTTCTTTTGGTTTGTTTGATCAATAAATAGGAAGGATTTTCTATTCTGTCCTTTATGTTGGGTGAAGTATCAAAGTAATAGACTCTTTTCTTAAAGGGATTGACTAGAAAAATCATCTAGGCGGAAGCTCAGCTCTCCAATCCCCTCAATTTTCAGAGGATTTACCATGTCTTGCTCCCTACTAGTGGCTTGGAAAGAGTTCATTTTGTTGTTCATCTTTTTTCCTGAGAAAATAGCTCTCCTGTCAATTTCTTTGGGTCTTTTTCTTGTCCCGTAAAGGCAGTGGGTTTCTATGTGAAATTTTCTTTTTACGGTGTCTCAATAACTTTGGGGCATTTTCTAATATGCAGAGACAGGGGAAGTATATACATGGGGTTGGAAAGAGTGTGTACCCTGTGTTAAAGTAATTCGTGACCCATCAGCAACAGGAAGCTTTCAAAAGGATAATGCACAACAAAATGCAACGACAACAGAACAAGGTATCCACATTGAAGCCTTTGATTTCATTACGAAAGGAAGCATCATCTCAAGGTCAAAACTAATTTTACAATAGCCAAAAATTTCTCAGTCAGTCCAAGGTCTCAAGGATCAAATTTAACCAGTTCGGCAGTTGCCCACTCTGACAACAGAAAGGTTGGAGACGAAGTTATGAAAAGGAGAAAAGTATCAGCAGCTAAAGAAGAGTTAGAAAGTTCTTCCCCTGGAGATGATTTTTTTACAGTGTCACCTTCCCATGTAACTCTTGGTCCTGGTGTAAGGATCACCAATGTTGCTGCTGGTGGGCGCCACACCTTGGCACTGTCAGGTAAAGGAGTCAATTCCTTGGGTCACCCCACTCTGTGCCCTGAAATTTCATTAAGGTGGTCTCTTTGTGGTCACACTATGTAGTTTTGTAGGTTATATGAAGTACGAAGTAGGTTGTTTGAAGTACAAAGCTATGGAAGGTTTTTGATGTAAAGCAAAAGACACATGATGAATCATGTTTTTAACCGAAGTTTTAGATATGGGACAGGTTTGGGGTTGGGGCTATGGAGGTGAAGGGCAGCTAGGCTTGGGATCGCGGATTAAAATGGTTTCCACTCCTCATCTCATACCTTGCATTGATATATCTGCTTCTGGGAAAGATCGACCATTGATAGCTCCTACAGGAGGCATGGACTCGTTGGCACGTAGAAATTATGTAAAGGAAATTGCATGTGGAGGTCGGCATAGTGCTGTAATAACAGGTTGGCATTTTGGCATTTTTATAGCTGGAGTAGTTTCAAGTTATACATGCATTATTACTGACCAATACTGTGCACTGCAAATCTTCTAAGTTGCTTTATAAATATGCTCGTTCTTTGGTATGCAAACTGATTTTCACATTATTGCTTTAAATAGTGAAATTTATTATTAGTTGGCAATTTTCGATTTTCTAATCCTCTCTTTGTCACTGTAGATGCTGGAGCTTTGTTTACATTTGGATGGGGTCTTTACGGACAGGTTAAGAGCCAGCATGCTGAGTGAATTTTCCTCTATTTGCTTTTCCTAGTATATTGTTAGTGCCGTTGGTTCTGTATACTCCAGTGGGTTCTTACTAAAAGTAGTTGTCCCTCATGATTGATTTAATCCAGTGTGGGCTAGGAAGTACAAATGATCAGTTAAGGCCTACCTGTGTGCCTTCATTTTCGGGAACTTGTGTGGAAAGAGTTGCTGCTGGGCTGTGGCATACTGCATGCATTACTGCTGATGGTCGTGTTTACACCTTTGGCGGAAATCAGTTTGGACAGCTGGGAACTGGCGCTGACCAGGCTGAGGTACGTGGAACCTTCTGATGAGCAACAGGAGTCTTCCCGTATATTATTATTTTCTTTTTCTTTCTTTGGTGCACCTAATTGTCAAACTTTAATGTTTTCGAGGCATGCAGATTTAGTGTTGGATATAACTGTTACATGTTTTAGGGTGGTAATGTGATATTTGTTTTCTTTTGCCTTTTGGGCATCTTAGAGAGTAATGTAATTTAGGTATCTTAGACCTGCAAGTTTAGTATATAAGATTTCTTTCATCCCTGTGATGTTTGGTTTAGATTTCTTTTGTTGACTTGTTGAGAGACCTATCATGGACGTTGATTTGATGATTTATTTGTACCATCTCATCAGACTGAACCTAGACTATTAGATACCCTAAGTCTGGAAAGCAAGCGTGGGAAAATGGTATCTTGTGGAGCTCGACATAGTGTCGTTCTCACAGGTAAGACATCTTAATATTGGATTTTGAATTCCATTTCCTCTGATTTCCTGTTTAGTCATATATTCTCCGTGCACATTGGGAGATAGAATTTGTAATGAAATAATACTTCAAATTTCTAACTATTGAAAGTTGTCTTATGTAGACACGTAAACCATGAGGCCCTCCTCACAACTGTGGACTGGAATTGAAATTGTGTAGTCTAGTGTACTAATTCTAATGCCAACTTGGTAAACTGTAATGATACCTAATGCAATGTACTCAAACATGTCTGTTATATACATCTCTGATTGTATTATTACCATTTTATTATGGCAAACATAAAAAATGATACAAAGTATGTTGAACAATAACTGAAGCTTAGGGAATAAGCTAGAAACTTGTTTTGCGGTCACCATCAGTATTAAGACATTCCATTGTGAGTGTCTTTGATAATGCTGAAAAATCAGTTGGTTGGGTTAAATGTCACTTTTGAATTTGTTCTCATTTTGTAAATGCAGATGATGGACAGGTATACAGTTGGGGTTGGAACAAGTATGGCCAGGTAAAAATTATGAAATCCGTCCGATCAGAATCACATGTTTTTATTCAAAGTAATGCTTATGAATGTGCATGCTCTTGCAGCTTGGGCTGGGGGATTCAATTGACCGCAACATTCCGTCTCAAGTTCCTACTGAAGGTTGTCAACCCAAAAATATCAAATGCGGTTGGTGGCATACGCTTTTGCTTGCTGAATTGCCACTTTAAATTCTATTTGCATGTACGATTTAGAGTTGATAGTTTTTTCAAACTAACTATCCTTGGAGTCTTGTTTCTTTGATGAACTGTCAGTAAAATTGTAAATAAATACTTGCAACTGTAAGCAAGCATACAGTAATGTTCCTTTATTCATTCAGCAAATTATAATTCCTGTTAGTTTCCCAAACCTTGGAGTACATACACAAATAAGTCCTGAGAATAGCACAAAAGTTGTGAATTGTGATTATTCCCAAATATTTAAGGATATTCCACTGAAGGATAGCGGTGGGTTCATATCCTACTGGATATGGGCTTTCTCTTACGTTGTAGAAGTTGCATGAGGGGCCAGAAAATATCGAGTCTGTGGAAACCCTTGGAAGTCTGGGGAAGAAGTCAATAATCGTGTTAATCGTTTTTGCAATGGAGAAAATAAACATTATAATTAGTAGTACAAATAATGAAGTAAACTTGCCTCCACAATGAAACGGGCCCAGGTGTTATTTGATCGACTTTCTAATACACCCTTTAAGATGGTTAACTTCAAGCCACGAATAACCTGGGCGATGTCTAGGAATAGACAATTATCATTGCAAAGCATCTGCAATAGATAGGTTTGTGACGTCAAATACACTGACTGATATTAGAAAACTGAAATAGACAATGGAATGTGATCAGACCTCGATGAGCATATGTCCTGGAAGTGCAAGGTCTTCCACTAGTATGGGGCACTGGTACTCGGTTCCCAATTCAAAGGCCCAGCTTGTTCCATTTTCAGAACTTTGCTTGGCTTCTGATGAGCTCCGATTCTTGCTACCAGCTAGCTGCAAAAAAATTCGGTATTAATCACCCTACCACTGAATGACTTCAATCAAATGAGCAAATCTAAATTACGCAAGACCTAGAATTATAATTGTTCTATTTTTTTTTTTTTGAGGAAAATAATTGTTTTAATTGAAATTTCACAAATTTACATATTTCAATTAATTTTTGGCTGATTGTTACTACGCATTATACGTATCCGACGTTGATGCACTCAATATCATCCATTCTTTCAAAAGGCTTTATCCACAATAAAATAAATGTGTTCAGCATACATTTCTGAATCTCAGGATGCTGAATACCAATAAATGTGGTAGATAAACTATTTTTAGTGTTCCTGTGCTGCATTTCTCAAGGCGAATGATTACTATTGCCTTCTCCCCCTTTTTTGGAACACAAGACATGACAGATTTAACTCAAGATTCCTTTGCATGCCAAAATTCAGAGAATGCAGGACGAGTCCTCCAATAAATATTTCCTTAGAACAAACGCCAGAATGCAATTAGTAATAAGCATTCACTACCACTTGTGTATGTACGTTATGCGATTTTAAGTCAACTAAAAAACCAATAAACTAGCTATAAAAATTAATCACAAACTCAGTGAGAGAGGAACATGCTTCACGTACCTCCTGATGTACAAATTGCTTCAATTTCTCAGCTTGATTTGTTACGCTTCTTAAGTGCAACATGTGCTGTATGGTTCGATCTAAAAGGTTGTCAATGCTACACTGGATTTGTCAAGAAAATGCAAAATTTTATTTGGATAGCTAACAGAAGGAAATACATAGGACTTGTTAGATCAGTAATTCTACCTTCCCACCATTCGGAATAAGCTGCCGCAGCTCCTTGACCCGATCTTGGATCAGTTGTCTATCTCTTGGTCTTGGCCTTTGTTGATCACCAGGTCTTGCCCTTCTTTTGCTAACATTTGAGGTCTTATGTTTCTTCTGTACAAGCTTTTCATCATGTCCTCTCTGCTGTTGTTCCTTGATAATTTTCGAGTTCATCTTTGTCAAAGTACTTGATGTATGATCAGTACCTGTGTCCTCAGTAGTACACGCTGATGGAAATGGGAATGAGTCATCAGTCACCACTGCAACTGGTTTGGGTTGATTTTGTAGATCAGTTGAAGCAGCAAAATCTCCTGAAAAACTAGCAGATGACTTAAAACTATTGGATCTGTTATAAGTTTCATCAGAACCATTATACACATCGAAAATCACAGCTTCCAACAGATTGCCACCGTCTCCTACTCTAGGGCTGAAGGGTGGTTCAGTTATTCTGGTCATGTCTTTGCCATGGCCCAAACTTGAGAAGCTGAAAGCGTTTTCAGCAGAGAAAGATGTGCACTGTGGTTTTACATTCGCCTGTTTTGTAAAAAAAGGTCCTAGCGCTTCATGCAGCTCACTACCCCTGGGAAATCTAAGTAAACTGCTTACATCTATATCATCCATGGCTGGAGGGATGCCTCCAGATGGTTCCACTGCCATATTAATTGAAGGATACAAATTCATTATTTCATTAAAGGATTTCCCGAGCCTATATTCTTTGAAGTCACTGCAGTCAAGATATGCCAGTGGTTCTTGCAAAGAGAGTCCAAGTAGTTGGCTCTCCACCAACCCCAACTGGATACCATCCAAAAATATATATGGAGCTGCAGCAAGGGTAATAGTTGGGGTGTCAATCTGTGTTTTTGATTCATATTTGGAAGCTTTTGGAAGTTCTTTTGTAGCTTGCATATCAGAGCCAAGCATGCATGTTTGGGACAGAAATTCACAGTCTTGATCAATCCTGTTGACAGGTATACGTAAATCTTCAGTCTTCACTGAGGTAAATGCAGTTGCTGCATTGAGGTACCCTGTCAGTGCATATGATAACTGGTCTTGAACTTCCATACTCAAGAGGGGAGTTGCTGCATTTCCTGAAACATTGTGAAGGCTGTTGAATTTATCTTTGACATATTCTATGATATTGATATCTTCAGCAACCTGAAAGAAGGGGGAAACTCCCATGCATGAGAGAAAAAAGTAGCATAAAATAAATTACTATAACATACACATATTCATATATATATGCTCAAATATAATGCACATCTATATCCCAGAAAACAAGTGCTGCCTCCATGATAGGGGATTATCCAGATCCTTGTACTTAATGGCAAAAATGGAAATAGATTTACATCGATTCTCACTAAGTTGCCTTAATGATGACAAAGGGAATTCTCTAGAAACCTTTACAAGAAACATAGCTCCTGAGTCACCAGAGTAAAATGAGAAGTTTTGAAATGACAAGTAAATACATTCTGGAGAATAAGAAAAAAGAGGACGTGACTACAATAACAGATTGATGATGTAGGAACAAGAACGCACCACTTCAAATGACCCAAGTTGCACAACTGTATGTGGAAGCACAGGCACCAGCAAAACAGTCTGCAGAGACATCACAATACTCACATTAGTCTAGTGGCTGATTGTGTTATTCAAGCAACTAAATTTCAAGCACTTTCAGTCACATTCGTGCATCTACCAGACATAACACAATGATATATGCCAAGAGAATAGCTGAAGCATGCTTATAGACAAGCTGACTCAGAACAAAAATAAAATTACTACGAGGTGGATTTGCATTTTATTAAGATATAATTTGAGTAAGGACAATATCATAATATTGCAAATCAATTTGACCAAAAATGGAGAGCAGTACCATTCTCTTCTCACCAACAGATGAGACATGACCCGTTGCATATAATATAAGTTTAGAGTTAAAATTACCTTGATACCTAATGCAAACTGAAGTAGCCATTCTTCTGGATACTGCTGATTACAATAAGAGCATTTTGTGAGAATTTTTTATAATGTTTTTCCCAATTACAGCATAATTCATATATTCATCTTTCATTTCCAGAAACTAACCTCAGGAGTTAACTGGGCTTTGCTAGTAAAAAGACTAATTGAGGAAACCCAGTAATGGCTCCTTGAAGAAGCCACCTTTCCAACAGCCCTGAAAATAGTTACCAACTACACATCAATTACTAGACTCTTTTAAAATTGAATCACATTGCATCTATACAGCCTAACTTCACAAGTTCATGTTTTGGTTGCTCATATCCTACAAAAATAACAAAGAGAATGCAAGAAGTAAAAAGCTGCAATGTAATTCCACCCTTTTCTTCTAGGTTTGTGTATATAAAACTTCACAACTTTGAATGAGAACTATAAGACATAAAATATTCAAGATTTTAAATTTGATGGGTCAGGGATCATACCCCTCTCCCACTGCATACTGAAGATTCACCATGCTTGCCACCAAAACTCCAGCTTGATGCTCATCCAAGGTACTGCTATATGAATTTGTTTCAAACTGTTGATTGAAAAAATAACTCTCATCTTCATAAGCATCGTTTGCTACACTTTGCACAAGTTGTCTTGATTTTGGAAAACTAAAGTGCCCATCTTCCCAAGTAAAAACCCTGTCATTAAAAAAAAAAAAAATCATATACCTCACACTATATACACCATTTTGTCATTTAACATAGATACTCACAAACAGAAATGGTTAATACTATACTACAGGGGCAATTGTATAATCATGCAATATTGAAGTCACAGAGATAAATATCCTGCAAGGAGTTTATTAAAGTTATCTTAGAAAATTAGTCTGTTAATTTCACAGGTAGATCTAAATGACAAGATAATTCCATGGAAATCAAAATTAAGAAGGCCTCAATTGAAAGCCCTACATAAGTTGAATGATTTTGATTTATGGATGTGGCTACAATTAAAAAAGAAAGAGGCTGTCAGGCATGTATATGTAAGGATGGCTATGGTTCTGGTTCTGGTTCTGGTTCCAGCCAGTTCCGGTTCCTAGAATTTTGGAACCAGAAGTGAACTGGTTTTTACCATTCCAGAACTGCTGTTTCTGGTCCTGGTTCCAGTTCCACTACAAGTCTAGCACCTTCATTTCTAGGCAGTTCTCCAAGTGTTCCAGCGAAAAAAAGGTTCAAAATTTCAAATTTTAAAAATAAAACAATTCTTTTCAGAAATATTTTTACATCCTTAGGTAAAATACTACGGTAAAGTAAGAATAGATAGAACTTTGATGTTTTGATGTGATGATGAATAGAGAAAGTAACGGTATTTTTTATAAAATTCCAGTTTATCAAATACCCCTAAATCTATCCATTTTCTAGCCCTTTTAGTTGTTTTGAGGGGCATTTACGAGCCTTATCATTCCTGTGCAGTTCTGGTTCCACCAAGGTTCTCGGTTCCAAACTTTGAAGAACCAAATCCAAACTGGAATTGGCCACTTCCTGTCCCCTCTGGTTTTTTGTTCTGGATCTAACTTGATTTTAGCCACCCCTATGCATATGGACCAAATGAAAATGCAACAACCAGAGTATTGTGAGTGGGGAAGAAAACAATTAGACTTGCAGATGTATTAATTGAATAATAAACACTCATAAAGTTCATTTGCCTAGCATGTATCATCAAGATCCTTACCACTGAATCTGATCACATGATTGACCACCAATAAACTATTCAGGAACACCTCCACATTATATTGTTGAGAAAGTGAGTTCTAATTATTGTTATTTCATAAGATACCATTTCTGAATGGTTTTAGCATATTCAACCTATTTTCTTTGTCAGGCAAACAAGTTTCTACAATGATAATCTTATAACAGTGGCCTAAAAACCATTTCTTCATACAAAAATAAACAAACATCAAACAAGGAAACAACATAATGTAACCTCAATCATACTCCAAAACATTGCCGAGAACATCCTTCAATATGCTCTGCTGTTATAAAAAAAAAAAAAATCTAAAGCTATGATATATTCAATGATACAATACACAACCAACATGAGATGTTAACACACTCGTATGTTATCTGTTAGTGCAATGGTCATACCGCTCAAAAATTCATAAATAACACAAGTTTATCAGAAATCAAAACTAATAGACATAAAATAAAACAAAAAAAGTAAGCAAGACCTCAAATCAAACAAAATACTAGCAAAGAAATGCACAGGCAGCAACAACTTACATTTGGTTTCCAGGCCTAAGCTTCCAGAGTACGGCATAATTCCAGACTGAATCGTCGCAGAGACTTTTCAATAACTGCCTCAAAGCAGTAGTTTCCATTCGTTGACTTTCCAAGAAATACACAAATCACTGAACTACATAAAAGAAAATTTGGCCAAAAGTATATCCTACAAAACCTTCACTAACTACCTCGATATGAACCTCTTCCAGCTTGTTTTATGCGCAAACCCGCTCTTCGTTTTATCGGTGGCCCCTTTGAATTAAGCATTAAAAGTACCATGGCTAATATAAACTAAGCCTTCTGAAGTCTTAATCACCAAATTTATGCAGTATTTTTATGTTAATGCACTCGAACAAGGCCAATCAAGCGATTGGACTCGATTCTAACGATTATTTTGTTCAAGTAATCCATGAAATAAGCTATAATCAAATATAGACCTCAAACGCGCACTCTCTATCAAAGAATAACTGTGAATATAACTCAATTAAGCTAATTTCGAGCAAACTCTGCTACGGTGACAATTACCTAACCAGTACTCTGCTCAGAAACTAATCAACTGTTCTGTGCGTGAAAACAGCAGAAACGAAGCACGATTCTCGCAACTTAGTGATTCACTTACACTGCAAAGTAAAAACAACAAACAGAGAATCAGATGATTGCAGGAAGTTCGAGTACTTAGTGTTTGGTTGCAGAACAAAACGGCTAGCAAAGAACAGAAACTTTCCGCTTATTTCAACTTAACATCAATTTTTCTCGTCTGCCAAACAGAGAATGAGAAAGAAAAAAAAATGAAATTAATCAAATTTCCTACTCACAAAGATGTTGACAATGTTCAATTTCGTTGGATTCCATTTGCACAAAGATGTATCAGTGAAATGTGAGGATAAATATGCAAAAGAAAGAGAGAAAAAAACAGTGGGAGTAGTGGGCACCTTCTGCTTTGCTTTTCTGCTCTTCACAATCACACACGTCTCCTATGAGTTGAATTTATAATACCTTCGCCACCGGTAACCAGTCGTGTTGCCTCTTTTTCATTTATATTTTTTTATTCCAAATTTGTCCACGCAAGCCTCAACTTCAATAAACTGATTCCTTGGGATTCCGGGTCCACTGCTCAGTGGAGGTGTTGTTCTTTATTATTATTATTATTATTATTATTATTATTATTATTATTATTATTATTATTATTATTATTTTAACAATTCTTGTATCTTTATGCTTTTATTTTTTATTTTTTAAGAAGCGATGGGATTAGGAAGATGAATATATGAATTTTATTATAGTTGACCTAAATTTGTTAGCATCAGCAGCCAAAAAATGGGTTTCAGGGAGGCGAACCGGCAAGAGCAATGTTATATATTGGTCAAATTAATGCTAACGAACAAGTATCATGCGTGTTTTAGTTCTGAAAAAGAAAATTACAATAATAGTTAAGAGTTAGGCTGTAAACGAGTCGAGTTGAGTATTATGCTATTCGAGCTTGACTTATGTAAAATTTCATGAGCTCGCGCTTGTGTACGAGCTCTAAATGAAAGCTCGACTCGAGCTCGTCTGCAAATATTAAAGTTCAAGCTCAGCTCGTTACAAAGCTCGCATGCTCGAGTTCGAGAATTCATAAATCTATCAAATTCATTGTTAATCCTCCCACTTATATTGCCTCGACCCCTTCCAAAGATCTTTTAGCAGTGAGGTAATCGAGATATTGGTTAACCAGATCAGGTTTAATGTTCTTTATAATCCAGTTGATCACATTTGAATCTGCATGTGCCCATATTTGATAATCTAGATTTATAATTAGTGGTGGAGAGGCTGTAATGTGTTTGAGCCTGCCTTTGCCACTGATTGCGAGATGCATCAATCTCGATCACTTTGTGTGGTTTTGGTTATTCATTTTTTCTGAGATACTAATTGTTTCTTGAGTATTGTTTCTATTAATATTTAATTGTTAAAGCAACTCCAACAACTGACTAACAGACACCGATTTTTACATTGTTTCTGTTGTAGATGAGCTCATCTCATCTGTTATAAAGGTAAATTTTGCCAGATGATGAGCTTAAAATTATTTTAGATCTCTTGATCGAAACTCAAAGCTCTGATACCATATTTAAGTTAGGAGAAAGATTATTCTTTATTTAATAGGTTTCTATTTATATATCAATGTGATAACATATCAATGTGATTGATCAGTTTCTCAATCTAAAAAATATTTTATTCTCTATTTTTTTCATATTTATTTATTTAGTCATTTCAAAAACTAAAAAGATAATGTATTATTAAGGGAAAGACTATTAAGTGAAAGACTAAATTATTAATTATTTTAGATTAAAAACTAAATTAGTTAATATCGAATGATAACAATTAAAATTTTTCAGTGTCTGTGTTTTAAAATATTCCAATGGTATTAATTTTTTTAAAATATTTAAAATTTAAAAGAATTAAATAATTAAATAAGAAAAAAACATGAATGAAAAAATACAGTATTAAATTATAAAATTAAATTATAAGATATGTAGATATTTAGAAACTAATTAATAATTTTTCCTTATTTACGGGTGATGATAATACCCGAAGCAAGTAGCACTAAACATTATTTATTTTAAAATTTTATATTACTGCATAGTTTATACTATAGTTTCCAATCATATTTGTTTGTGTTTGATATTTCATAATGTAATGTGTATCAAAAACAATGTAAAGTTCAAATTATACTGTACATTTTGCAGATTTAAAATTATAAAAATTAGTCCGAAAATAATTAACTAACACTAATATGAAAAAATGATATCAATTGTTTGTACAATCAAATCAATTTTAGAAGTATAATATATATTTTATTAATTGTTTTTGGAGACATTTTCATTTTTTGACATAGGTAGATGGGAGGGGATAAAGGTGACCAATGGAACCCAAAATTTATAAGCATTGTTGTTGGGAGCACCTGTCACTTGTCCTCTCTCTTCTCTTCTTAGGTGTGTTTTCTATTGTACATATTTTATTAGGGGTAATTATTATTGGGTTCCTGAGGTTTGGCCTAATAGATTCGGAAGTTCCTTTATTCTCAAAATTATATCAATCAGTCCCTAACTTTTTAATAATAGACTCTCAGGTCTTTCCGTCCACTTTGACCATTAGTCAACGGTCAAAGTCAACATTTTTTTCAAAATGACAAAACTACCCTTTGGTTTATTTGAATCGGACCATGATTTATTTGTATCGAATCATCCTAATTATTAAATCAAATCTGTGGGTCTCACTTACTATAAAAATGAAAAACAACCACACCAGGGCTCAAATTAAGGATCTTTAGCAAGATAGCATGCATGATAACCAACTACACCAAGACACCTTTAGTGTGTCAAATTGACGTGATAAGATTTTATTCTGTAAGCACCTTTTATGACTATAGCAATTATCTATTCTTTCAATTAAGATTTTATTAAATAATTTCATATTTATTTTTTTATCATCCTAGACAAGTCTGAAGGTTAGAAGAAAAATTTTAACTTTTCCGGAAAATTTAAAAAGAGTTTACAGAAAATTGAATATTTATTTGGAGAAATTAACAAAAATTAGAAAACTCATATTTTTTATTTGCAGAAATTAACAAATATTAGAAAACTCATATTTCTAATTCAAGGAAATGAAATATTTACTTTTGGCCTAATGTACTCTAGGGTATTTCTATTTTGGAAATTGTATCATCGGGTCCCTAACGTTTGGAATAATAGACTCTCAGGTCTTTCCGTCTCAAAATGGCGTTAGTCAACGGAAAAAGTCAACGATTTTTTTTTTCCAATAAATATTTCATTTCCTTAAATTAGAAATATGAGTTTTCTATGCTAATTTTTGCAAATAAAAAATATGAGTTTTCTAATTTTTGTTAATTTCTCTAAATAAACACTCAATTTTTTGTAAACTTTTTTTAAATTTTCCGGAAAAGTTAAACTTTTTCTTCTAACCTTCAGACTTGTTTAGGATGATAAAAAAATAAATATGGAATTATTTAATAAAATCTTAATTGAAAGAATAGATAATTGCTATAGTCATAAAAGGTGAATAGTTGTGTCTTACAGAATAAAATCTTATCACGTCAATTTAATATTAAAGGTGTTTTGGTGTAGTTGGTTATCATGCATGTTATCTTGCTAAAGGTCCTTAATTCGAGCCCTGGTGGTTGTTTTTCATTGTTATTGTAAGTGGGACCCACAGGTTTGATTTAATAATTAGGATGGTTCGATTCAAATAAACCAAAGGGTAGTTTTGTCATTTTGAAAAAAAAAACTGTTGACTTTGACCGTTGACTAACGGTTAAAGTGGACGGAAGGACCTAAGAGTCTATTATTAAAAAGTTAGAGACTAATTGATACAATTTTGAAAATAGAGGGACCTCCAAGTATATTAGACCAAACCTCAGGAACCTAATAGTAATTATCCCATTTTATTATTTCTAACCTTATAATAATAACCATCCATTTTAGAATTGTTTGCAAAATAATAATAATAATAATAATAATAATAATAATAATAATAATAATAAAATTATATTTAGTTGGAGATGTACTTCATCTTTTCAGCCTTATGAGAAGATATAGGAGGTTTCTATACTAACAACCAAAGACATTTTATTTTATTTTATTTTGAGCGGATTAATGGTAAAATTAAAGGAAATGAATGGATGACTAAGTTTATAATGCAAATATTAGTTATGAACCTACAAATATTAATATAAATTTAGGCATCTAAGTGTTAATTAGGAAAAAAAGATAAGAAAGGATTTAAGTAGTTTTTCGTATTTATTTGACTCATTCAATCTCTTTTGGGATATAAAGGTAAAGTTACACAAGAATGAGAGGCACAAAGTTACCAAAGAAACAAAAAGATTTTATATTTTAACAAAATAATAATATATTTGAATGTATTTTGAGAAGTATAGGCACTTTTCAGCTAATTGTAACAAAATTTAGGATTTCTTTAATAATTATTCCATAAATAGATAGATAAAAGAATCTTTATTTTTTAGAACATTTAGAATTTTATTTATTTTCACTTCTATAATTTATTTTATATTCTCATTTTTTCGGCACAGTCTTAAATCAAGTACAAACTTCAAAAAAACCTTAGAAATATGGTATGAATTTATTATTAACCCTTGGCCTCTTTTCTCTTCCTTTCATGTATAAAAGTTCTTTTAAGGGTTTATTCTCTTCTTCACACGAGAGTAAAAAATATTATGTTTACTAGTAAATTTTAAAAAGAGGTACAAATGTGTTTTTTTTTTCTTGGCAAATCAATGATTAGAATAATTTAAAATAAAAGACTCAAGTCTCAATTTTACAAAAAATAGAGTTGGAAAAATTTAAATTCAGAATTTTTTGTTTTAGAAAAAATCATAAGCTGTATTTTAATTTTCATAATTTTTTGTTCCTGAAAACTATTATTTGATTAAACTAATTAACAATAAATGTTTGAGTAGTTCAATACTCTTACTCTTTAAATAAAATCTTCGATTTATACAAATGAAAAAATATTCCTTGAATTGGGACACCTTTGGTATATTTGATATTTAAAAAAAATAAATCGACACGTTGTGTAGCAACTACTATTTTTTGTATCAAATAAGAAAGAAGCGACGGCCAAACATTACTATCACTATATTATAATATGTTAGAAATCCAATCATCTTATCACCTTGTAGAAAGTGATAACTCAATGTGGTTCTTCATGAAATCGGGTCGAAAAAAAAAAAATGGGTCGATATCGTCATAGAGTAGACCTTATAAAATTCAAATTCATAAATTATTTATTTATTTTTGGTTGACAATTCTCATGCAAGGTAAGGTTGATTTATAAATTTATAAGTTTATAAACTTATGGTTGATTTATTATAATATAAAAAAATAAAAAAGTCAATATTCATGACAACTAATTTTTTTGTTTGGTAAGATGACAACTAATGTTCATCCACATCTTATGAGAAAAAGATAAATAAATTATTTCAGTGACTTTGGAATATTTCGGCCAACGGAATATTCATCTGCCGCTGTATTTTGTAATTACAAATAGAGGACATAAATGTTCTAAACGTATTCCAAAAAAACTTTAAATGAATGTGAAACAAATTTTAAACATATGATAAACATGGCTAGAATAGAAATACAAAACTTTGCTTACATATGATAAATAAATAAATAAATAAATAAATTATAAAGAATAAACAGTAACTATATGATAAACAGTAAATAGAATAATAAACAATCTTAGTTGTTTTTAGCAACTAAAATAATAAACAGTAACTATATGCTTAAAATAATTTTTAGCATTTTAATCTATCAAAATGTTAAAAGCTATTTTTTTATAACGTTTAATAAAGTAGATTTTGAAATAACTTTTAGTTGTTTAAGTAGCGTTTTATCAAAAGTTAATCCTTATAATTTTTAATTTTTTGTAAGCAGCTAATACAGATACCTAACGGTTATACAAACAAATAAAAAAAGTATAGTATCATATAATGTAAGAATATTAACAGGAGACTCATAATTGAACTCAAAATATGAGTAATTTTTTTCTACATAAATTGAGTATTAAAATAAGTTTGAAATTATTTTCATGTAATGTAAGAATATTGATAGCAAATTCATTAATAGAATGGAAAGAGTGAAAAATGAATTCCACTAATTCGGGAAAATGCAGATGGGAGACGAAATGTCTGCCGGGCCATTTATGAGCATACAAAATAATTGTGCATTGGTCATGATGCTTCTTTTTCTTTTACATAAAGCCTGCTTTGTGCATATTCTCTTTCATTGGGACCATACCAGAATTTTAATTTTCTTATCCACAAAACTCTCACAGCTGAGCTGCCCATTGAAGTATCAGATGTCACGAGGCCTCCAAAACTGTCATTGTAATGCATACCGCTTATAAAACAATAGTATACTTTTTTAAACTATATTATTCAGTTCATTGTTACTTCATACCCATACGTGTCTCAGTTGATAGTTTTTAAATTTTCTAAAAATAGAACAAAATTAGATGATGATTTCAATTAATTTTACTTGTTAAAACAACTTGAACTTACTACTAACTTTCATCAACTTTTCACAAGTTGTCTCATTAAAACTAATTAGAATTTCTTTTTGATTTATTGAACCTGAGCTTGAGTTTAATTTGTTAAACTGAGCCTGAAACCAAGCTCTATTTCTGAAGAAGATAAGTCAAGCTTGATTCCTAAGCTCGATAATGGCAGAATTTTTTTTGAAATCAGCTGGACAAGGTTAACCAGTGAACGCAAATATCCGAAGAGATTGAAGAACCCTACAGCTTTTGGCAAATGGAGGTCAAAGATTGAATAAATCATTAACTAATTATTCTTTGTTGAGCAAAAGAGAGCACTTTACTAGTAACTTTGATACTCTAGAGGAAAAAATAATCACAATAGGAAATGCTAAATAAATGCTGTAGTGGAAAATAAATAAGAACTTCATACGACAAAATTTTATGTCAGTATGATTTAGTTCTAGCTAAATGCATGTTGGCATATCGAGCGACGGAAAATAAGCTAAGCAACATAAGAAATTCGGATGCAAATGTCTATTATATATAACATTAATGCTAAAGAGATGCAAAACTTCAAATCTTTCTCTATTTAGTGCTTGTCCTCCTTGGGGGTGTCTTTTTGAGATTCCAGTTCTTTGGGAGTTTGCTTCTCAGCAATCCTGAAAAAGGTTAACATTGATCTCTTATTAGCATCCAAAATATGAAAGTAAAGAAATGAATTGGCAAACATATAATAATCAGAGATCTTAGAAGAGCAATCACTAACATTTGCATTACAAGTAGGACCGAAGCAGATCAAAGCTATACAATAACAGCAATCCAACTAGTAGCGACATATACAAATTATAGTACTACATACATTGACAACTATGATCCTGTAATAGTGATAATTGTAATGACTTTTATAGAAACTATAGTCTTATAATTTCTTGGTGCAATTATACCAGTTGTTAAAATCACAAAAAGTTACAATCATAATACTATTAGCTAATATTGATAAGTAAAAAAAGTTATGGTTATAAGATTATTATAATCCTAATTATTAGAATATTTTAAAATAAATACGCTATGTACACTATGTACAGTGTTCTGAGTAAAGCATAATAAGGATACTATTAAAATAATAATAAGATAATACAATATACATTCGACAACTATAATAAAAAACCTATTACTATTACTGGTTATATAATTATATACACTATATATAATTATACAACTTATTATTTTATGATAATCAATAATATTAAATATACAATTATTGAAATAATCCTTTCAATTTGTTAACTTATGGTTTATAAACTCATTAAGCAAGCTTGTTCATGAATCATTAACAAACCTGTACAAAACCCTATTAACAAGCAGGCTCATGAACCTATAAATGAGCATGTTCATGAACTATTCATGCATGTGTAGGTGAGCCTAATAAATCAACCAGCCTGCGAACCTCTTTACTAGCATATTCATGAACATGTTTGCAAGCTTCATAAACAAACAAGCTTGCAGGCCTTAAGGCGTTGAGTGTCCTCAGGCTTGAGTTTGGCTCATTCACGATGCATAATTAGGTCGGGCTTGGTTTGTTTATAAAGTAAACTCTATAGAACAAGAATTCATGTTTCAAAATGTTAGCCAAGTCTTAAAAGCATGTTTGAGAAAGATCTCAAAAGTATATAGTTGTTTGCAAAACCAGAAAGGATTTCCCTTATAATGACAGTAACTTGGAACT
Source organism: Croton setiger (assembly GCA_948099555.1). Lineage (NCBI taxonomy): Eukaryota > Viridiplantae > Streptophyta > Magnoliopsida > Malpighiales > Euphorbiaceae > Croton > Croton setiger. Next base: position 6,504 of record CANUEY010000932.1, on the reverse strand, counting down.
CTCATCCAATTTGAAAATACAAAGACTAGAATATATAACAAAAAAAATTTTCAAAGCTTTCAACTATACAAATATCTAAGAAGTTTGATGTCCAATTAGAATTTACTTAGGAGGAGGTAGGCGAGGACCAAGGAAAGAAGGCGCTCCAATCCTAGCCTAAATGTTTTAGGAAATTTACCCTTGTCATTTGGAAAGTTTTTGTATTTCACCATCTATACAAGTGGGTATTTAGACCTTTTCCTTCTGAATATTTGAAATTTGTTTTAGCCCCCCAGTTTACAATACTAGCTCTAACAGGAAAGGGCAAGTCATCAATGCACATGAATGAAATATGCATATTCCAAACCAGAGAAATGTGTAATTCTAAATAAATTTGCACAAGAGATGATACAGGATGTTCAAAAGTTTCAAACTTTCCTGTTGTATCGGACTTAACAATTCCTTCATATCAGACCCTCAAGAGAAAAGAGAGAGAATAAAATTCAAAGCTGTAGTCCGTGCATTATCATCTTGAATTCCAAACCCGAAAATAGAAACCAACACCTACAACTAATGATAAGAAAAAGATCAATATATTTACTCCAACAGCTACACCATCTATGCCACTAAACTAGAAGAAAATTCCGCAATAGTACAAAACGAAGCACTGGAAACATTCATCCCTTCCCTTTCCCTTCATGCTAAATCTTTATGAAGGTAAAACTTCTTATGCACCCCAAACTTCCATAAGTAAAGTACATTACCTTGAAGAAACATGAAATGATCAAAAAAATAAAAAAGATGAAAAACTCAATTCTCCGGGCTCAATAAAAAAATTGATGTCATAGAGAACCTTAACCCTTTTCACATCATTAATTGCAAAATACTCCTTTACAAGAACACAACAAAAAGTACAAGAACCCATCAAAAGCTTGTATACTTTTCGACAGTAAGATGACAAATGGAAATATACATTATGCAGAAAGAACAATAATAATAATAATAAGCTAATAACTTAGACTTGCCAAGAATGTTATTCATGTTAAAAATCTCTTTTATTTGGATGATGTAAAGAAGTTAATTCAAATTCCGAAGCATAGAGAGAGAACTTGGAGGCGGCGGCGGCGGATTCCTCCTCAAGCCAGTTGCGAATATGCTTAACGTTGCGCCTAAAGATCGTAGCTGATTGCTTAATATTGCTTCTGAGCAACAGAATGACAGCGCTGACACCGGCCACCGTGATTATAAAATTTGTTAAACCCATATCTGCTTTAAACCCCTATACGATTATTGAAAGAGCAAAACCCTATACGTTTTTAGGCTAATTATCCAATCTAGCCCCGAATTTGTCGAACTTAAAAAACTCCAAATTTCACTCTAAGGCTAATTATCCAATTCACTCTTTTTAGGCTAATTATCCAATCCAGCCCCAAATTTGTCCAACTTATACAAAAACTCCATATTGGATTATTCACTTGCAAAATCTTGAGGCTAATTGTCCAATCCAGCTCCTAAACTTGTCCAATTTATAACCTCAAGAAAAGCACAAAGTCGTCTTCGCTTAGTGATGGAGCGCATGACTTTTAACCACATTATTTGTCCAATGTACCAAGGGTTTTATTTATTTAATGGTGACTTGGCCTACATTTTTCCACTTGGTCCCTCTTATTTTACAACTTCTTCAATTTTTGACTAAATGGAGAACTCGGGGTAAAATTGGAATTGGCATGCAAAGTTAATGATGTTTTTAGATAAAGTTAATTCTAGAGCGAAAAATGAACTTTCAACAAAGTTCGGAGTGAAAATAATAGTTTGGTCACGTATTGTAAAGCAAGTTAGTTGTATTATATGATTTTGTAAAAATAAATTAAACTGATTTTAACTCAATATAACATGCTTGTTTATCATTTGAATCGAGTGTTATTATTATTTTTTGTTTGAACGTTGATTGTAAACTAATACATGAGATCATATAAATTGATTGTGAACTTATGAGGTAAGTTGATGATATGGTTAATATTTGATGTAGCATATTATAAATTAATTGTATTCTAATTATATGTCTTTTTATTTATATCCAATAGAAAACTGAATAATTTAGAAATGAATTGTAAATTCTATGTAAATTTGGGTGACGAATATGAATAATAAAAAAATACAAAATTTTGTAAACTTACTGTAACTCACTGTCAACTTATTGTAAATTTGATTATGGTTGTGTTGTATGAGCTAACAATTCTTTTTTTTTTTATCATTACTCGAACGTAAATAGGTTTAAACCTATTGTAAATAGAATAGAAAAGTCTTATAAACTAGAGCATATTATCCGTGAGTTGTGAATGTGGTGTGTTTCTATTTGTTTGATAAAATGATTTTTCAAATTATGTTTGGACAATTATGTTTATATAAGCAAATGTGCATCTGGCCGTCTTAGCTCAGTGGTAGAGCGCGTGGCTTTTAACCACGTGGTCGTGGGTTCGATCCCCACAGACGGCGCTATTTCTTTTTCTTTTCCCTTTTTACCTTACTCGTACTTCTCTTAACATTTTTGTGATTGTTATGTTTAATGAAAATTATTAAGAATATTGATTCTAATAAATGATTAGTATTATTTATTAGACATTAGCTAGCTAGTCAAGATATCATCATTCATCTCACACTTTGACACTCTTGAGAACAATCTACATATATGGATAACAAATTAAGTTAACAAAATATAAAAATCCTCCGTATATTTGAGTATTAATTTGATCACCCACTTTGTTAGAAGTAGTTCACTTCCACGAACAGACCAAATTTTCTAATCTTGCACTTGAATATATCTATACAATACCTCTTCCAACTTGAATATATTTATTCATAATATAAAATATGTAGAAATATGTGTATTTAATCAACAAAGTAAATAATAACATTTAATTAATATTTCAAATCTATTAATATTTTGTTATGATAAATTTACACATTTGTTAAGTTATAGATTTTAAAAAAACATGATAGTTGAGATTAAGATTAGTATAATTTATTATTTCAATCAATGAAAAATTAATTGGTGTCATAAAAAAAAAAAAGTGAAAGGGAGTGAATTGTTATTTTCAGTTAGTTTAAAAATAATAGCAAATATGAAGGCGACATAGTGACAAAAGCTTCCTTTCACCTAACCCTTTCCACAATAGCACGCAGTTTTTGCTTTGCCTTGGGAGTGATCGATCTCTACTTTGAAGCTAATAAAAATTTTTAATGGATTAAGAAAATGACATCAACATTAATTTCTGACCGTCTGATTATTATTCTCATGATGCAAACAATGACTTCATCAACGACGCAGACAATTTGTTGGAGTGGGTATTTTTGATGAGGCAAGCAAAACATTATTTACATGTCAACGCAAATTTTTTCTCCACTTCACCAAGGAAATAAATAATAAAGCAATTTGCAAGAGTATAAGCCTGAGGGAATTAGAAAAGTGGAGGATAAATTATTCAATTTATAAATTTTGTAAGTACTAGGAATTGTTTTTGAGGAATATATAAAATATTTTTATAATTTACTTATAATTGATGAAATTCGAGTTGTAGATAAAATTAATTATATGTTAATCAATTATTACGGATAAGTTAATATAAAGTCAATTAATTCCATTGTGACTTAAATTTGTGTTTTTTAATCTTGAAAGTTGACATAAATCTCATGAATAAAATTTACATTAAAGGATTATATTTTTTGGCAAGTTTAATTTGATGATTTGGAAACTCCTTAATAGATATTATTCACCCCATTTTGTTTTAGAATAAGTGTCACGAGTTTTTCTATTTTAATCCTTAGTATCTTATTAAAGTATTATAATTTTAAAAACGGAGAGAATATTGAAAAGAGAAAATAATCAGATTTATCAAAAAAAAAAAAAATTGATAGATTATAATTATTTGTTGATGCATGAGGATAATTATGGACAATATCCGAGAACAGCCTACCAAAAACTTAAGAAACTCTTCCAGATAATTTGTTTCTTAAAATTTTATAGATAGGGAATTCTATTTTTGGCAAGCACGCATCGTTGCTAAATAATATCGGTTCCCTAATTAAACAGCAAGTCTTCTAAAATGCAGTACAAACAAATGTACAATACATAGATTCCTTTATAAAATTTTTAATCCAGTCTGTTATAGAAAAAAAAAAATCTTTCCATTTAATTTTGAACCGAGAATAAAGGAAGAAAGTTGATATTTTATTTTAAATATTTCTGTTATATTGAAAAAAAAAAATTAATAAAAAGTTTGAATATTTTCAGGTACGCGCTTGTGACTAGTCTTCTCCAATCTTAACTAACACCCAATTTTGCTAATCTTATCTTCTATAAATAAATTGATTTTTTTTAATTAATTCCTTCGTTTTTAATCTCTTCTTAACCATTCATCATTGTTAAGATGGTGTGGAAACGAAGCAACTAAATTATATATATATATATATATATATATATATATATATATAAAATGTATTTCATTTTAATTAAATACTTTTATCTTTTTAAAACTCTGTAAACAATTGTTTTTAGAACTTATTAGATTTTTAATTGTACGGTCAGTTCCGCAAAATTAATTATTTGAGTAGCATATAGCTGTTTGAATAGTTATTATCTATTTATAGTAGTTGTTTACAACACACTAAAAATTAAAAAGTAAAAATTACATGGATTAACTTTTGATAAAACGTTATTTAAACAACTAAAAGTCATCTCAAAAACTCTCTTACCGAATGCTATAAAAAATAGCATTTATCGTCAAAACGTTAAAAACTATTTCAAACAACTACTCTGGAATACAGAATACAGCTGTAAAATAATAATTAAATCAAACTTATTTTATGAGAAAGTTGCTCAATATTCAATGAGTTTTTTTAGCAACATTATATTTTTTAAAAAAAAATATATATATTTTAGAAAAAATTATACAAACAAAAATTAAGTGAATGTTTTATATGAATATTTTCTTTGCTTAATTGGATATAAAAAATGATGGTAATAATAATTTTTTAATAAGAAGGTTGAATAGGTCAAATACATATACAAAATATCGGTAATCTTTATAGTATATTACACAATGGGCAGTCCATCCCTCGAAATTTATATATGCTAAATTTGCAACAATATGTGTAATGAAATACGACATTTACTATTTTAAAAGTGAAAAAACTAACTAAAAATGCACATATAAAAAAAGGAATATTTAGAAGTTAATAGAGTGTTTTACTCCCTTAAATTAATGCATTTGGTGAACTCCATGCAATGTATTGATCAATCCAAATTATATACAGTATTTTGACCTCCACAAAATTATCTCAACTGATATTTCAACTTAAAAAAAACCGGTTTAATGATTTGACCACCAAAATTCTATATTTGCTACAAATTTTTAAGAGGAAACTTTTGCTAAAACCTAATTTCTGATTTGTCCAAACATTAATAGTGTTTCAATTAGTTTAATCCTTAGATGGGGCAACCACATACTACTTCTTATCCCTTCTAGAAATTATATGTAAGCGTTTTTGCTCTTAAATAAATACTACCAAAATAGAGTCAAATGTAAATTTATTAGGTTAAGATGAGTGGACTTATCCACATAAAAATTGAGCTAAACCAGACCTGGACCAATGAAAAAGGGTTTAACAACTATAAACAGTAATTAATGTGTGATAATGAGGCAAGAGAGTACAAATGACAAAGATGTGTATTTTGTGTTGTAAGAGGATAGCTCAGTGAATATATAAACTTTGATCATTTATGTCTGAGCAAATTGATCAGTATTTTATTGAATTTTCACCTAAATGATATTGTAAAGTCTTACTAAAAGACAACTCTCTCAATCAAATTTTCTCCATTCACAAAATCAAAATTTGAATCCTAGATCAGTCGTGCAATGGCTAGTACCGCTAGGCCAACCATTTTTGTATTATTATATGGATTTCATTAATGTCAAAAGAGATAGGAATCATATCCCCTTTTGCTTCGAGCACGTCTTTAGTATGTAAATATGGAATTGCAATGAAGACAGATATGAGCTTGCTGTACATTGTAATGTATTTGACCTGGCATTAGATTTGATTAAAAGTATATAAAAGATTATAAGATATTGTAAAATACAAGTGGCGCCTCCAGACTGCGCCACCAACACTATCAATTACCTTACTCTAAAATCACTTCTAAACAAACTTAGCAAATAAATATATTCTAAAATCGAACTAACCACAATAAAAATATATATTAAAAATTGAACTATATCACAAACCGGCCAACCAAATTTAAAAATCCCAACAAACCAATCAAAAAAATAATAAAAATAAAACACTAATATTAATCTTTAGTGAGATTTGGTGAAATGTAACAACGATATATGTTATGTATATATATATATATATATATATATATATATATATATATATATATATATATAGAGATGTTTTATGTAAGTTTACACAGAGAGGTCTGTGACATATATTTTTAGAGGTGTCTGGTGTGTGTCTCTGGGA
>CANUEY010000843.1:0-21185 GCA_948099555.1 Croton setiger | reverse complement strand
GGAATGAATTGGGTAGAATGTATTTGAGGAGACCAATTTGTAATTATTTTCTCCGGAAATCGGAGAAAGAATAATTAGACTAAGGGCTGTTTAATTTCTGCAATTTAAATTTCCGCAATTTATTGCTTTCTGTTATGTGATTTTTACAAACGCTTTAATCACCGATTAGGAACATCGTTAGCAGCTTTTCAAAAATGAACTGTCTTAACTTTTTTTTTTCGGAAAATCAAATTTGGTTTTTAGAGGCCGATTTAAACCGGGCGTTAGTCGAAATTGTAATTTCGGCTAACGTACCCTACCCACTTACCCAAAATCTTTGGTTCGGATTTTTGTGCCTTATCCAAAATTTTAAAACGAAGTCAATCTTTTTGGTTTTCTTAAAAACCGGTTTCCGATATGGGTGGCGACTCAAAACGAAATTTTTAAGACCGACTAAGTTCGGCAATCACCAAAACGGCTTTAATCGCCTTAACCAGTTTTCAAAATGAAAACCGAACTCGAACACTTTTTTGAAATAAAAAACAAAAATGCAAGAAAACCCTTTTGATCAAAAAAGGAAAACCGACCATCGGCGATCCGACCGGTTTGCGAAAATCGGGCCGTCTACAGGGATGCATGTATACATGCTATGAGTGTGTGAAGGTGAATTTAGGCCTTTTTGGCCAAAAAGGAGTTTATCGACATCCATGGTCGGTAAGGGAGTTTATCGACTTCCGTGATCGAAAAGGGAGTTTATCAACTTCCGTAGTCGAAAAGTGTGAAATGTAGGCCTAGTGGCCGAAAAAGGAGTTTAACAGCGTCTGTGGTCAAAAAGTGTGAAATGTAGGCCTAGTGGCTGAAAAAGGAGTTTAACGATGTTCGTGGTCGAAAAGTGTGAAATGTAGGCCTAGTGGCTGGAAAAGGAGTTTAACGACGTCCGTGGTCGAAAAGTGTGAAAAGTAGGCCTAGTGGCCGAAAAAGGAATTTAACGACGTCCGTAGTCGAAAAGTGTGAATTTTAGCATTTCCGCTGGGGAAGGTTAATTTTTAGGCCTTTTGGCCAAAATATGTGTTTCAGTATGTTTCTGCTGGGAAAAAAGGGGTTTATTAGGCCGTAAGGCTAAAAATGTGATTTTTGGGGTGACGCTGCAGCCAAAAGATTAATTTATTTAGGCCTTGTGGCCAAAAGAAGTGATTTAAGTGGCGCTGCAGCCAAAAAGTGTGATTATGCAATACATAATGTCATGTATGCATGATTGAAGAAGGGGTAGAAGAGAATTAAATCAAAAGGATTGATTTGGACTTATTTTATTATGATTATTATGAATGAAATGCAAGTTATCATAACAATGCAATGTAGAAAGCAGTAAAGAATTGCATGGAGATGAGGAATCACCGAAGGCAAAAAGGGAGAAGAGAGTGGCTGTCAACACAGCTCAAGGTGTGTGGAAAAAGTGAGTTTGATGGGGTATTTATAGGTGAAAATTCGGCCAAAAGTCAACCGAGAGCGGCCAGGAGCGCCTCTAGAGGGCTGCCAGGGGCGCCCTCAGGGGGCGGCCTGGGGCGCCTTGCCTTTGCAACTCGCGTGTTTTTAATTCCAGAGCCTTTTCGGGACGTCCAAGACTCCGATGGCTTTTCCGAGGACATTTCTGTGACCCTCGTAAAATTCTAGACATTTCTAGTACCATGAAGGCACACTTCCGGCACTTTTTTCTGGTGTCACCCGGTCCGGCTCGACTGTTCGCAGTCTGCGAACTTGGTTTTCCGGGCCTCAAAATTCGAGTATTCACACTAACAAATTACATTTTTGGCCCCAATGCCTCACAAATTACACTTTTGGTCCCAATGCCTAACAAAATTACACTTTTGGCCCCAGTGCCTAACAAATTACACTTTTGGCACCCCAGTGCCCACAAATCACACTTTACGCACTTAAGTGCCTAAATCACACTTTTGGCACTTAAGTGCACAAATCCTACTTTTGGCACCCAAGTGCCTAACAAATCACAATTTTGCTACAAAAGTACTCGCCTAAATCAATCATTTTGACACAAAGCATATATACACACATGCATACATGCATTCCTTCTACATGCCTTTAAATAGGCTTTCTCGAACTACATTGACCTTGATTTCTTATAAAAATGGGAGTATGTATGCAAATTTGAGATCTAACTCCAAATAATAGGTCAACCCTTTTACAGAACTCTTTGTTTATATCCTACATTACATACACGAAATAGGGTTAGTCAAATATGCATGACACAGTCTCTAAATCCTCCTCGGATTCGCAAACTAGTGTCTAAAATCTATTGGGCTAATTAGTCTAGAAATAGGTTAATTATTAAATCGGAGTCATCTAGAGTTCTTTCTTAATTTTTCCTAATAAAAAATAAATTAAGTAACGACTCTAACAAATCCACAATTTCGAGTGAATCCCCCTATCCGCGGGGATGGCCGGGACAGAGAGGTCCACACTACCATATAGTAATTTTATCAAATTAGCAATTAATAAGAAGTATAAAATATTTAGTTTGCATTTTATTTTGCTAGTAATCATGCATATTATTAGAAAATAGAATTGTTATTTCTATATGCAAACTTAGCATTTGAACTTTGTAAAAAATAAAATTCACAATAAATGATAAATAAAATAAAATTTTAATCTAAACACTATAGTACTAGCAACCGGACTAAAAAAATAAAGAGCCAATTTATAATTTTATCTTTCTCTTAGAGAAATTTCCCCCTAATTTCTTTGTTATTCTTTTAATATCGTCATATAAAAAAAAATCTTACAATATTTTATTATCAATTTAAATTCAGTTTTGATAAAATTTAATATTATATACTAAAACTTCAAGATTTCAAATTTATTATAAACTTTATATAAAACATAAATTATTTTCATTTCATTGATATTTAATCCTTATTTGGAAACTAAAAATAAAAAGTTATATTAACAATATAATAGATAATTATGCAATTAAAAAAAACTAAAAAAATTCAATCCAAACATCATAATTATTTAACAAACTAAAGTCTCGGTCGGCTTCCTCAACCATCTCTTGTATCTTTTTCTGAAACAAATTCTCACCTAATTTATTTGTTATTTTGTTAATATATTCAAATAAAAAAGCTAATATTTTATGAAATTTTATTATCAAATTAAGTTCAATTTTCATAAAATTTAAGACTATTATACCAAAATTTTAAGATTATAAATTTATGACCCCCATATATAAAACATATTTTATTTATCAATTGATTTATGTTTGATTATTCTTTGAAAATTAAAAATAAAAAATTTTGTTAAGATTTTAGATGTTAAATAATCATAAGAGTAAATAAAATGAAGGTAAATTATAAAAAGAGATGGAGACAAAAAGTCTAAAAAATAGAATTTAACATAATTAAAATTCATTAATTTTAATTATTTAAGATATTCATTAATTATTAATGACTAAGTTGCAAATATTTAATAACTAAGTTAAAAACATGAAATAATATAAAATTTTTAAATTTTTAAAAATAGAAAATTTGTGAAAAAGGTGGAGGCAATGGTTAATGGAGATCACTTCTCAAAAATGTTTGTGACACTCCCTTATATATAATAACAAGGTTTTAAGCTAATAAAAATAATAATAAAATTTATATATAAGTTTTGTAAAAATCATTTACTTTAAATTACAATTTTGTTAATTAATGATGTATAATTAATATAATTAACTACAAATATAAAAACATCCATTTTTACAAATATTATTATTTCAAAAAAAATTCTTATTAAATTTATTATTAAATAAAAAAATTAATATATTTTTATTATTTGGATGAAATAAGGTTAATGTTCTAATTATAAAATATTAATATTACATTCAAATTTTTTATAAAATATTTGAAATGCAAGTAAATGCAATAATTATTATTTAGTATAATAATTTTAGAATAAGATTTAGGGGCAAAAATATAAAAAAAAATTAAAAATTAATAAAATATTATATTTTATCGGATGAAAGAAGGTCAATATTTTAATATTCTAATTATAATATTAATTTAATCATTGATAAAAATATAATATAAATTTTTTATTGAAAATTCAAAATAACTTAAATTTAATAATAAAAACAAATATATAACAAACACTTTGAGCCAAAATATAAAAAAATAAAAATTAATAAAAAATATAATTATATTTCATTAACTTTCTATTAATTATTTATAATTATAGTTTGATGTCATATGATTAGATTTATCTCACATCTAATTATTTTTTTAGCCATGATTGCTTATAATTTATACAAATTAAACATTTTATCCATAAGACCTATTTGAAAATAGGTTCTAGATATTTAGTAAAAAAGAAACAATATTAGTCTACCGTGTCTCACACATATAGTCTGACAATTTATTTTCACTCAACAAGATTAGTTGTAATAATCACAATTACTAAAGAAAATAACTAATTTTCGTACTAATTTGTTTTCCTTTTTTTGCATATTTTAAATATATTTAAGATAATTAATTATTAAAGAAAATAACTAATTTTCGTACTAATTTGTTTTCTTTTTTTTTGCATATTTTAAATATATTTAAGATAATTAGAAGTCTAATTAATTATAATTGTAAATTCAAATCATTTATAATTTTGGAAAAATTCAAATTTATTAATTCAATCTTCCAATTTAAGATTCTAATTGGAAATAAAACCTGTTTACAATTAATCGTGGCGAGATAATTAATTTATTAATTCCGATCTTCAGAGCTTTTACAAGGGTGACCAATTAATTTTGTCAATATCTGGTAAGTTATGGGAAGTATAGAAACTCTATAAAGACATTAGGGTTTCACTCCTCCAACCTAAACACAATTGTAACAATATAATTTTTTTTTTTAAAATGTCATAGAGTGCATATGGGTACCCATTTCTATCTACCAAAATTAAATTATTTTTTGGTTGAATAGGTACCTTCCAAAAAACTGACCCACTGTCATTCTTATCCAAGAACATGTAAATTTGAGAAAGGTAAATTATTTTTTTATTATTTTTTTCATTTTTCCTATTAGTATTAAATTTCCTCAAAGTTTTTAAATTCTTTTCTTTTAGCCAATTGCTTTGGAAATTATTGAATGTTAGAGAATGAGTTGTAGAATTTAAAGCCAAATATAATGTGGAAAATGTATATCATTTGTATTCTTTACTATTTAATTTTATTAGAATAATAATCGTAAATCACACATTTGTTTAAAAGTATATCAATTTTTGTTGTTTGAATATTTTTTTGTCATATATTTACTACTGTCTTAAATAACGTTTAATATATAAAGGTAAAATTCTCTTATATTGCATGAAAAATATAATTTGATTAAGATAATATTACAATTTAAAAAATGTGAAACCAAAAATTATATGCAATAATTATTCAATTCTGATTCATCTTAATAAAATATCAAAATTATTTTAGATAAAATGTATAGGTAATAAGATCGCAAATGTGATAAATTATGCTCATGTAATTATAAGAATCTTATAATTATGAGATCATGTATGTCACGTTGGCAAAAAAATAAAATAAAAAAAGTTTAGTATTATATGATTGTAGATGTTTTTAATGAAGGCCAAGAAAATAAGTTTACTTTCTATACTATTTGAAACACCTTGAAAATATGTAGCATATACATTTTTAGATAATGTGTCATATGAAAATATATACGGGACTAAGTAATGTAAGAAATGGAATGAGATTAATTATAATAGAAGATATCACAAATAATATTAATTAAAAAGAAAATACTAATATTAAAAAATATTAATTAAAAAATGTCAATGGGAAATTATTTACTAATATTTTTAAGATTTATACTATATAATATTTGAATTAGATGAAAAAAAAAAAGAGGAGAAAAAAAATTAATGAATTAATTGATATAAATCAAATATGTAATTATTTTTAGAATGATATTTCGCGGCACGATAACAAATTGTGGGATATTTAATATTTAACTTCTCAAAAATGGTTTATTATTTATGTTTCCTTCTTAACTCTAACAAATTGATACTATGGATGAAAGTTGATTGAATTTAATATTCAGATTCAAAATCATTTAATATTTTAATACTCATACTATACTCACATTAAAAGTGAGAAAATATTTTTTTTTTCCACTAATCCGTGATTACTGCCTGTGATAGTTAAATTAGACAAAAATTATATGCAGATATATTCAAGATTTTCCAAAAGTATTTCAAATGGTGGTGCATAAGAAAATAGATTCTATTGCCTGAAGATATTAATTTTAAAGGGTTAAATAATTCGAATGATGGTGAATCTAGACATTTAAGTTAGTTCAGTGCTATCCTAAATCCAACTATAACTATAAAAGGATAATTTAACTTTGTTTACATATTAGAAAAACAAAATAGATTTTATTTTTTTTTTAATAAATTTTAAAATACTTAAGTTTAATGGATATTTGTGGATTCACCACTCAATAATTTGAAATCCACGTCCAATCTAAATCTGCAGTGGATATTAATTTTAATACTCTTACTCAAACCAACCACACTTAATAAATTTTCAAACTCACCCGTATGAATTTTTATTGCTCAAATAACTTCCATCCCTAATTAGTACAACTTGTTGGATGTTAAAAACAACGATAGAATCCCGATTTGAAACGTTAGAGAAGAATAGTGTCCTTAACAACCCTTTCCACCATTCGAAACGATAGTCCAAAAATTAAGTCTGTCTTGAATACCTTAATCATCGACAAAGCTCCTGCAGGCTGCAGCTATTTCTGAAAGCTCTACCCATTGTTAGCCCAACCTTTCAGGAGAATCCTCTTCTCATATCCAACACACCACAACCAAACCGTTCACCTATTAAGACCCCTCCTTTGTATCCGAAAAATTGAATATCCCCACCTTCCCACCTTCAATAAAATGAACCATATTGGCTGGATAGCCAAAGCTAAAAAATATTTTAAGATCCATAATACCCCCACTAGCATCATAGGTCTCCCTTTCAATGTTCTATGGAATGATCACCTTATGTTGCTTCATTTTGCAATCCTATCTTGTTACGATCTCATATTGGTTATGAGTGAGTAGTTTATTGGACAATCCTCTTTCTTTCTGTCAATTAAGATTTTCAAGATAAATTAGACACAGTTTTTTTTTATGATATCAGATCTACCTCACTTCTCAATATAATGGATCACGATCCGCAATTGAATCAATTATCATGGGCCACCAACCTCAAGAGGTAGAAAGTGAATACTCTTACTACCGCCCCTTTTAACTAACCCTGCAGTCAAGATGTTGGAGATTTAAACTTTACTCTTCGTTTTTGGACAAAATTCGCTCTTACAATTAAAACCCATACCCAGCCCTACATCACCTACCTGACCCGAGCAAATACCCTCCCCACTCCTCGATCAACATGTCAAACACAATCCCTAGCTCATCCTCATCGCACTCTCACACCAATGACAGGAAAGCTCATTTCTCAGAACTAGATTTGCCACTTGTAAAGCTCTTTCGTCGAGTGCGCGATCATGACAGGACTCGAGGAAGAAGCCCCGGCTATTTGATGGAAGCTATTTCTCGACCTTGTACAATGAAACTGATGGGTAACCTATAAATTCGGTCGGTCACCATAATTATTGTTTGTGGTGCCAACCACAACTTCATTTCAGAGAAAATGGGTCAATCCCTAAAATTATAGGTTGACCACATGCCTCCTTTGTAAAATTAAGTGATGGTCATAGGATCACCGTAGTAACCATTGGGAAAACAAACGAACATAAACTTCAAATACAGCTTAAAAAACTTATTCGAAGTCGCATGGAGCTAAAATCGCATCTCTTTGTTCGATATTTTATTCGAAGTCGCATGGAGCTGAATTCGCATCTCTTTGTTCGAGAAGCTCAACAAAATGAACCCATTAGATGAATTTGTTGTCGGCGAGTTAAATCCAAAATTTATATAAGGCAAAAAAAAAAAAAATTCCAATCAAGATTGTGAATCCGGAAAATTGTACATTTACAACATCCAATCGATACCACCCCAAAGGTTACAACTGCTAACAGTAACTTACGGAAACGGTAAAACTAATTTGCTGAGTGAATTTTTAAGCGTTAGAGATCAAATCAATGCAGGAAACACTAGCAGATGCTCTACATTTCCTTAGATTATAACTCCAGCATCAGTTGCTTCATGCAAGCAACACAACCTCTATCGTAATGTCGTGTTTTGCTTAGTTAGTGCCTCGAGAAGTCTATACATCCATCTATCTAGCATTCCTGTCGAAGCATGGTGCAACCATTGATATTTCCACCAAATAAACCAAAACAAACACAGCAAAGAACTAAAAGAACACACCTGTGAAAGCAAATGTACCCCCTAAAACTGCACAAAGCCTGGTGATAAAATGGAGAAAACTGCGCCTTTCTTCCTTTATTGTCACAGTGATGGGTGACAAATCATACAAGAAGTACACAGCTGCATATTAGAAACAGAAACAGTCATTAGCAAAACAAAATTGACCCATTCACATATATTCTGGGTAAATTAAACAAACCTGGCCAAGTCCTTTCATATCCATCCATAGGTGAAAAGTACTCGGTAACAGAGAATTGATTTGTTGGCAATACTTCTTTAGAGAGATATCTATATTCAGTTGGAACAATCTGCAGCCATTCAACAATTACTACACTTATTTACTACATATCCGAAAGGCAATGCAATGCCAAGCTCAAAAATTTGACAACAATCAATAAGGCATCATCCAAAATAGAAAGAGTTCATTTGCTTTTATATACTTCTCAAAAGAGTTAAGCTTTCAGCTTCAAATTTCTCAGGACATGAGTTCTTAGATTCATGAATTTTTATGGAATTGCAATAGATTATAACTAGCGCACTAAATTAGTTCAAATTAGGTAGCCAATCACTAAGTTCTGGCTAGCATCAAAACTAGACATACAGGACTATCTGTAACTTAAAAATAAAATCCAAAAAGATCAAAAAAGAACAACAGGAAGGAGGAACGACCACAGAATTGAACTGCCTAACTAGATTGGGAAACTTTAATGTACATTATGCTACTGCTATTATGTTTCAATGTTAATGACTAGAACTTTCCAGAATTCAGGTTTAGGAAATTGGCACAAGGGCGTTTCCACAAGACAAGATGAGAGAAAACATAACTATCATCACTATTCAAACTAGGCAGTGATCATACAGCTTTGTAGAAAACCATGTCTCACACAAGTGCAGTTCAACCTTATCATTCCAGTGGCAAAGTAAGCACAGAAAGCAATATATGGTCCCACAGTACCCAGAACCCACACTCAGAATACCAATAATAAATAGAGATCAAACTCAAACCAAATGAATGAACAAGAGATAGGGAAGGTGAAATAATCATGGAGGAGACATCAAGTGAGGGTTGCTCAATGTTGAAAGAAAAAACATAAAGGATTCGGTCAAATTAATGATATAAATGTCATTTCAAATTAGCTATGGCAGATAAATTTTTGAAATCATATATTTGGAAACAGATAATATTATGTTCATATATGAAAGCAACACAATTCCAACTATTACAGCACATAACCAAATCGCTATTATTAGAATGAGATGTAAACAAATTTTGAACTTCGTCCACATCATGGATTAAAAAAAAAGGAAGATAACTCAAAAAGAAACCCAAAATTCAAACCTTGATGTAATATTTGAATGTCCCACTTGCATCATGCAGAATCCTTGTTGTTCCATCAAGAGGGTTGTGAAGTCCAGGATATTTTGGTCCAAATGATAAATCATGAATTACATGACTTACATTCACATGTGCAGGTCCATCAAAAATCTGTAAAATATGACAAATCAAGCAATAAGCCAATAAATAATAACCATGATTATTGTACAAACTAACAGAAATTTCAAGCTAGTAGATGGGATAACAACTTGCATATGAGTATTAATGCCATCTCTATATTAATGCAAGAAACGAATTAATCCAGGAAATCTAGAAATTTAAACCTAAACTAGTCAACTTATACAATCATAATTAAGTGAAATTGTCTAAATATTTTCAAGCCCATATTTTCTAGTTAAATGAACATGCATTCAAGTCAGAAACCAACACCCAGTAAAGTTCACTAGTGTAAAAATACATGCCAAGGAGTTCATCAAATCCCAAGTTTGAATTTACAAGTGATCCGCGATGGAGATATCATTTAGTAATTATCAGAGCCACAAAGTGACATTTCAATAACTGACATTAGATAATCACAAATGAATCAAAGTAGCGTATGACAAACATGACATTCTACCTAGAGGAAAGAAAGGACATGGAGGAAGCAGGGACAGAACAACAGAGAAGAGTGATAAAAGTAGTTGGGAATGGGATATATTGGGCAGTGATTGATACTAGTATTCATATACCCACATCCCTAACATAGGGGCTGATTTTCTTTGGAAAAATTGAAGCACCTAATATAGGATGAAAAATTTTAATCAACATTCCATGTCAAACACCCAGCAATGCCAGTAGATTGCATTCTATGAAAACAAATTGATACCCGCCAAAGCTTGAGTTGTTTTTCCTGTAAAATGAAATTTGACAATGAAAATAACATATAATGGCAACTCAACATCTATTGGTTAAAGAAGCCAATATTGGACCATGTGCATTTTGTAACATTATGGTCTACTTTTCAGGAGGTACAGAACCAAAGTAAAAATTGCCATAGAACTGTTGCAACTTGCAAGATTTATCACAGCATTTATCAAATTTACTCAAAGAAAAAGACAGAAGAAAAACAAATCCACAAACCATAAAACATCAAACTTCAAATTACCATAGAAGATTCGTCAAGCACCATTACCATCATCTTGCATCATAGCACCATACTTATTCATAGTTTCAAGAATGTGACAACAATAAACCATTTTCGAAAAAAAGGGCAATAAATGGCTTTTGATTTTAAAAATATAAAAAGGACATCAACAGCACCTAAGGCCATCTCCAACCCTTGGCACCATTTTTTGCACCAAAATGGTGCAAAACAATCTCCAACCATAATACCATTTTTAATATTATATTATTATTTTCTTTTACTTTAATCTTATTTATTTATTTCACCAAAAATAAACTTTTATCTATTTTATATGTCCGGCCCATATACTTTCACCTATTTACATTTTAATCCTACATTAAAATGTTCTATAAATTGTATTGTTTGATAATATATATTATAAATAAATATTATTGCATATGAATACTATTTATGTTCGATAAAAGAAAATAGATATCAATTAATGAGCAAATTAAAGATAGAATAAACTTATAGATATTACATTATTATTAAAAACTGTTCAGACTAATTTAATGCTCTAACATTGCAATAATTTGAAGAAAAAATAAAACTTAATTTGAAACAAATTCTTATAAATTATAAAAATATGAAAAATAAAATTAAAATATAAATAGATTAAAAGAACACAAAAATATTAAGGACCTAATTGAAAAATTAGGTCACTTATTGAATTTATATATATATATATATATATTGTGAACAAAGAAGCCAAATTTGGCTTGACACTGTTCACAAAACATCAATTTCGCATATAAATCAAACAAATGTAAGAGCAGGCAATTTTATCTAGAACATAAACAGAATACCAACCGACCATTTGAGCAACAAAAATATTTAGCCCGTGGACTGAAATGTGAAAGTTTCCAGCAACTCTTTGGACATCTAGAACACCATAAACCTGCAGAAGAAACTAAGCCAACTTTATATCTTCCTCTCCTTTATGAGGTATTAAAAAATAAGCCAGTCCATGAACATAATAAACATTTGGTATGTCTTGGAAAAGGACATACCCTGCATCCTTCTCCATTTAACAATGCTTGTTTAACCTTCTTGATCATGTTTTCAGCATCTTGATCAAAGCCATGTGCATGAAGTTTCACATCAGAATCCTCATGGTGATCCTTATCATCTGATTAAATTCAAAGTTATTCTTAATATAAATTTTCTACAAAAATATTTAGCAAAATAACCATTGTTTTTATTTTATCAATTTGATCCCAAACCATTTCCACTGCCATAAACTTTAGGAATTTTAAATGAAATTAATTAAAAGAATAAAAGGATTCATAGCAAAGAATTGCCAAAAAGCATGAGGAGCTTATAACTTCCTTCACATTGTCAAGTGTCTCTCCAAAACACATTAGAAGAATATGCTCACCAACTTGCTTGTTATGATTTGTCAGAGTCAGTCATTAACATTTCCTTATTATTAGTAAAGTAATTTCCATCCACCAAGGTCTCATCACGTGGACCCATGATCTAATTGATCACTTGACTTCAAGGAATGTAACAAGACAAAATTTGACCAAGTGGCACACAGAACAGTCAAATCCTACATTACTAGTCCAATTTCATAACCATTAAAATGAAGAATGCTGATGTAGTTTTATATATAGGATTTGGCATTCCACTTGCTAACACCGTTATCAAGGTCAAACCATAAATGTAAGCCTTCATACACTTAGAAATGCATATTCGATTCCTAGAATATAGCCACTAACTTCCTACAATTAGCAATAGTATCTATAGTTAATTAAAAGAATATAAGGATTAATAGCAAAGTATTGCTAAAATACATAGGGAGATTATAACTTCCTGCACATAGTCAAGTGTCTCTCCAAAGCACATTAGAAGAATATGCTAAACAACCTGCTTGTTGATGATTTAATGGAGTCAGTCATTAAACATTTCCTTATTAGTTAACTGTTTTCCATGCATCAAGTCTGGACCCAAGGTCTAATTAATATTGATCACTAGACTTAATTCAAGGAAAGGAGCAAGACTAAATTTGACTAAGTGGCAAGCGCAAAAGTCAAATCCTACACTACTGGTCCAATTTCATAACCATGCAAATAGAAAATACTGATGTTTATTTTTATATATAGGATCTGGAATTCCACTTGCAAACACACCCTTATCAATACAAACCATAAATTTAAGCCTTTATGCGCTTGGCAATGCAGATTTCTACAATATAGCCACTAACTTCCTACAATAGAGCCACTAACTTCCTTGCAGAACAATTGCTCCACACTTCCAATTTTGTGGTGAATTCATCCACAAAGCACTAGGCAAGACTCTAAACTAAACCTGGAAAAGAGGGAAAAAAAAAAAAAGCAATTCTATCCCCAGAGAATCCATTTAAAACATCTCCCAAAAACTCTCTTTCCCAAATGTAAACAAATAATCTCATTTTGATCAAGTTAAAAAACAAGTCTCTCCCCACATGAAAAAGGGACTTTATACAAATCATCTTTAGAAAATTCACTTTTACTCTTCCAAACAAAACCAAATAATCTCATTCAATCAATCTGCAGAGGGCAAATGGTAAAGTAATTATTTTCGAGTTGGAACTGCCATGCTTTTGACTTCATATTTCTGTCATCTTCATAAGAAATAAGAGTTTTCCTTAAAAATTTCTGGATGTCTAAAACAAAAAATGAATTTCTTCCAAACCAAGTAATAGATGAATTGCTTCAAAAAACAAAGTAATAGATGTATAACGCGTCAAGGGAAGTACCGTGTTTGTGAGCAGTATGTTCCTTTTCTACAAGGTCTGACAAATATTCAGTACCAATGACATGACCATAATGGTTCAGACGAAGCTGTAAACAAGATAAAGCTTTCTGTAAGGCCATCGATGGACATGGCATGGATACACTCAAACATAAAAAGTCTTAGGAGTACTTACAAGTACTCAATGAAAATCTACTGAACAGATGTTAATGAAGAAATAACTCAAAGGAATATTTACAAGTGCAATGAATATTGAAATCACAATCAATTCAAATGTGCAAAGAAATTGTTAGCAATTAGTTTCCCCTCCAAAAGACCCCTTTTTTTCAGAAAATAAATTCAGCAGAAAAAATGTTCTTACAAAATAAGCAACTTGTTACCATTGTGTTGAAACATTAGAAATGAACAAGAAATTATCTGTTCACTTTAGTTTGCATTGAAAGAAGATAAGAATGTTCTGGAATAAGAATCTATTATTTTCAATTAAATTTCATTCGGTTGAATATTGGAAAGAATTACACAATCACTATGTACGATAAAATACCAATGGAAAAAAGTAATGAATCACAATTGTCAATTGCCATATACTGATGAGGTTATATGCCCACTTGGTTTTCTTATGAGTCAATTTTTATGCATTCACTGAAATCCAAAAGCAGCTTCGCAATTTCAATTTTTTAAATGGCAAGGTTCATTACATCCTATTTACTCCAATCCAATTGAAATAAATATGTAGGCTAGTGCATCTTGCACTCATTAAAGTTTCAGAAAAAAAAAAAAAAGAAGAGAGAGAGGTGAAAATAAAAATTTATATTTGTAAGCAACATATCCACAAAGAGTCAACTCTGAACTTCTACTATGAAGAAAGCTACAGATGCCTATTTATGAATTTTACATAGATGCTAGAGTTTTCCATTTTAGAACAATATGAACAAGAGAGAGTTAAAATACTCCATCAACCAGAAAACATTACGAACCTCCTTAAGGTTGTATACCAAACCTGTGACTAAGCTTTTAATGTACCATATTTTCCTTGAATACAAGCTGCAATCGAAATTTACATGGATAAGCGACATCCACAAAGAGTCACCTCTGAATTTTTACCTTGAAGGAAAAGGTTGCAAATGCCTATTTAAGTATTTATGTTTCAATGCTAAGTATTCCATTTAACACAAAAATGAAAAAGAGAAACTCAAATACTCCTGCAAACATTACAAACGCCCTTAAAGGTTGTAGACCAAACCTTTTGACTAAGTTTTTGATGCACGGACCTCTTTACCATGAGACTCTTTCTAGCATATTTTGGTCAAAGCAAACAAATTTGTAACATATATACTTTAGAATCCTAAGAAGATTAAAAAAAAAAAATAAACAAACAAACAAACAAAACAAAACAAAAAAGCAGCAGAGATAAAATGAGCACATCCATTGTGTGCAAATTTACATACAGTCAGATGCACAGTTGCACGAAAACCCAGAAAACAAGCATTATTTAACAGTTCCAGACTTGATTCATTTACAGAATTCATCAAGCTTTGCTAAATTATTAAATGAATAAAAATTACCTAAGCCATTTTGGTTAAAAAATGAACTAAAACACTCTAGATTTTATTGCAAATGACTCAGTTCATATAATGGAAATAATAGTACTGTTTATGAACAATCACAACACTAGTCCTTCTTTGTCTCAATATGAACAACTTCCCAAGAAATGCATTTGTCGGGAAGTTAATTCCTAAGAAATTTAATTTAAAAGTGTACGGTATGCAACACAACTTTCCATGAAGTAAGCTGCTCTTTGGATGAAAAAGACAATAATGACAATTATATTAATTTAATTGTATGTGGATGGTATAAAGACAAAAATTGCATTGCACTTAACTAGGAAACTGCATTTTCCTCAACTTTTGCAAAGGAAGTTACTATCCCTATGCAAAAGAAGTTGATACTTTTATTTCTAGGTTAGTCAAATAAAGCAAACCAAACACAGAAATTAAGCACTTCCCTAGTTTCATTATAGCAAACAACAACATTGTGAACCATTCATTTTCATATCAATAAGGAGATGTGAGTTAGTTACTTCATAAGTAAATTGTAAAATTAAGCTACAAAACACTACTTAATGATAAAATGCCCTAATAACTATATAAGTCAACAGTAACAAAATTACTAAATCATGACAATTAATATAAACAATATCATCAATTACAATGCTCCCCCTTGATGATATTTTTGCTAAAATCAGAACCTTCAATTCTTTCCTTTAATTTGTTGCCTCCGAATTCAGCACTATAAACTTTGGTTGAAGAAGCACAGAGAGAAGCATGTGGACTCGCTATTTTTGAACAAGGAATTACACATTCATAGTTAAGCAAAAGATCCGTGGTTGGAGATCAAAGATGGTTTTTCTCAATTAAAAAGACGAGAGAAAACTGGAGATGGTGTTGAATTAAAATACGAGGAAAGTCCTGATTACCCATGCAAAGTTGAAAGGAATATAAATAAAAGAAAGGGTATGAAGAATAGAAAGAAAACAAAGGGTATCAATCAAGAAATTTAAATATGGTTCCTCCCCCTTTGGAGGTAGTGAGAATAGGGAACAGAAGTAACAGACATGAAGGACACTATGGTGGTAACATTTCTGGGAATTATGTCCACTGAAAAGAGAAGGGTGTTGCTTATTTTCTATTTTTGAAAGAGAATTGAGTTGGAGAATGTAATGAGCAGAAACAAAGAGAAAGGAGGAGAAAGACAGGTGGATGGGGCTATCAATCTCATAGGAAACAACCCCCTACTCTCGCCCACTGTTCTCACATCTCTAATGCAAAAAATGAACAAAGAAAAATCAAACTAGGTTAGAAGAAATTTTAGGTGAAAATAACAGAATTGAAGAAACAAGATCAGATTTCTTTGAGGAAGGAGAAACGCTGAATTTTTTTTTTTTTTCTTTTTTGTTTACTAGCAGAAGAAGAAATACGAATCCAAATTTGCAATTGTTCTAGCAACACAAGAACGATGAAGATGAAGAAGATTCATTCCCTGTTAGGATCTGATATGTGAATATATTTAGGAAAAAAAATAAGAAGATGAATAAAGAGACTAGAGCCAACATAGAGATGATATATTATATTATTACATTGTCAACCATCATATTTCATAAATAGAATTTTATACTAGTATATATTAGTTAATTATAATTAACTGCCAAAAATAAGCCATGAATAAGTCCTCTTAATAACTATATACAAGTCAGCACATAATTACTAAATAATGACATTTAATATAAATAACTCCTCAATTCTAACATATATATTTAAGTTATAGGAAACAATCAAACTACAATTTTAAATATATATATATATATATATATATATATATATATATATATATATATATATATATCATTGATAATATAATTTTTCATATGATATAAAAAACAAAAATGGATATAGATGAAAATTTTTAAACAAGCTAGTTCATAAGTCCGCTTGCAAGCTGAGATTCCACTAAAAATCAAGTTCACTCTTAGTTCATTTATACATCAAACTCAAACTAAATGTGAGATTACGTCTGTAGCAAATGCAATGTACAAACAAAATATTTCAAGGTTAAGATAATGTCTTACTTTCCATATGTTTGTATCAAGATCCACTTCATGCTTGCCAGACATGTCAATTGCATCCACGCTCACGACTGCAAAGATTAAATTTCAATAGTAAATCCAAAAAGAGAAACTTCAAATGCCTTCTTTGAAAAGAAGCAACTGAATTCTAACCATCACAAGGTAATGAAGGAAATGTCATATTTATGTGAATTGGAAGAGTTTCTCCTCGTTTCAAGTCCACAGACATCTGAAAAACATGAGCATCATCAATCACCAATAATTTAAATTGCCAAAGAAAATAACTGATCCGGTCGCTAAGGTTCAGAAACAAGTATATACTAGGCAAAACACCATACCTGCCAATCCCAATCACATTATGTAGCATTTCAATAGAAAAATCTAAAATAGAGAGAATTTAAATTGAGAAATTACGAATGCAGGACTGGCAAAAATTGAAGCCAGCCTTTTGCCTTTGCAATATTAATGCATTTAACCTGCTGAACCTGGGTTTTTTGTTATGCATACAAGTATTTACACGAGACAGCACTACGAAAGTTTTGTTTTGCGGCCATATGTGTACAAGTAAATAAAAAATAAGCTGAGACTGACCTGATGAATCGTATATGTTGTTAGATAATATGTAAGCTCGTGCAAGAATAATGTAGCCATTATGACAAGACCGATTATGGAAACTACAAAAGAAAAAATAGGACAAATAAAACGAATAAAACCACTGTAAAGAAATTTTATTTTGCATAACTATACGACTTAAAGAAAAAACAAACAAAAAAAAAAAAAAGCTGAATTGGAATGAAAAAATTGCGCAAAACAATTACCAAAAGCTCCGGATTGTGTTTTCTGCAACAAATGCTCTTCTGCACGAGGAAAGGCATCCAGGCTCTTTATCGCCTGTTTAAAGCCCATATTTGCACCTTGATTTTCCCCAAATACGAGATCGATAGATCGATATCTGCCTGAAACTGAATCGGTCGACAACAATAATCTTAAGTTAAAAGCAAAAGTAATGGATTTCTATTATGAAAACGAAATACAGACAAGAAAAAATTCAACGAGGCGCATCCAGAGGAGGGAAGGATTTTCGCACACGTAGAGAAGCTCGGGATCAACGAACGTCGTCGTCGAGCGGCTTGGAGGGGACGGAACTATCTTCCCCTTTTTTTCTTTTTTTTTTTTTTTTTGTCTTGACAAACTCGGCAGGCTAATACAAGTAAATTATAATTTAAAAAAAAAAATTAAGTAAATAATATATTAATTTTTCTTACGTGTTAACTTGTTTCATTTTTATTATTTATATTGTAATTATTTGATTAATTATATATAAATAGTAATAAGATTATATAAAAATAATAAATTCTTTTATAAATATTATAAATTTAAAAATTTTAAGAATATTAATAATTATATGGATATAATTAATTTTTAAAAAATATTATATAAATTTATTTATTTATATATTTATTTTTATTTTAAAACGCATTAGTTAATTTTATAATTTTTATTTAATTAAACTTATTAATGTACGAATATTTTATTTTAAAATAAATTTAATTATAAAATTATTTAAAAAATTTTGTGATGGTTAATATATAAAATAACTTATTTCATAAGTAAGCTTTAATAATTGTTAATGAGATAAATAACTAAAAATATATATATATTTTATAAATTAATTAATTTAGTAGTGTTTGTTTTCGTCTTTTTAGTCATTGTTATAGTACTTAAATACAGTATTATTATTTTTTATAATCGTGGTCATCTACTATTTTATTTTAAATGAAGAATTAAAATTTTGATTTAGTATGTTTCTCAAATATTTTATCCTAAACATAAGTCGAGAAAGTGATAAAAATATCCTAAACATAAGTCGAGAAAGTGATAAAAATATTTAACAAAAAAATATAGGTTATATACAATAATATAAAATCAATTATATTAATAGATTGTTAAATACAATTCTATATCAATAGATGCTATTTATTTATTTATTAATTAACGCATTAACTCATTTTGTATTCTTCTTATTAATATTATAATAAATTTATTAATTATATATTAATAATAATATTTGTGTTAAATATTATTTACATTTTAAAAAAACTCGTTATTCATCAATTAGAATGCAGTCTTATTGATTATCCTAACTTTCACAAAAATGGTAAGATTCGATTCCTTTGAATGTTTTGAATAATAATCTTCAGACTTTTCCCCTAACACATCATCTTATTTGTTATAAATGATGCTTTATTAATCTATAATACTCTTGATATTTTAAGCAAACATTTAATGTAGGGAAAAATGGTAATTTTGCAAAGTAAGAATAGTTTAGCCATTTTATTAGTATTTTGTCACTCAAAAAATTTTTGAGACTCAAATTCATATTTGTAATGTTGAAAATATGGAACCTAGACTTCATAACAGTCATTTTGAGTATGATGTCACTAGGGTTTGTTGTCACTCAATTTTCAATCAAACCAGTACCAATAAAAAAAATTACTATGTCTGTAAATAAAAATTACTATAGTAAAATTGTTTAAATAGTTAAGAATAGTTGATAAATGAAATTCAAATTCAAACTAAATTAAAAAACTAACCCTGATGCTTGATTTTTGCCCCAAAAATCACCGATGATGATAAAAGTTCCAAACGCGAAATTTCCAGTATTCCGAAGCAGCTCGGTCTTTCTTTCTCTTCAAAAATATTTAAATGTTTTTAATTCCAAAAATTTTCTTCTTAAAAAAAATGTATTAGGTAGGTGTTGAATTTTAAGTTTTATAGTGTAACAAAAAAGAGAAAAATTAGTTTTAATTTTGGATTTCAAATTTTATTTAATTAATTTGGATTATATTTTTATTTATTTTATTTTGGCTTTAATGTTGGGTCTAGAGTGTTTATTTTAATTAAAAAAAAGAAGAAGTGAATTTAAAAAGAAATTAATTGGAAGGAAAAAATAATAAATAAATAAATTTAAAAAGAGAGTGAGAAATTTGGAGAGAAAATAAAATAAAAGGGTGAAATTGAAAGGAAATTAGAAGAATTGGAGAGATTCGAAGGAAGGAAGGACGAAATTGAAAGAAGGAAGAAAGAATGGGGGTTAAAACAGAAATAAAAGGAAAAGAGATGAGAAAAGCACAACAGAAGTGAAACGACGTCGTTTCTCTAATAAGGGAAACGACGCCGTTTCATGAGGACGGAAGACAAAAAAAAAAGTTAAAAGACACGACGCCGTTTTGGACTATGGTAAAGCAAAAAAAAAGAACAGAACAGAAGATTTCGTGGGAACGAAGAACAGAAACACAATAACAGAATAGATGAGAGAAGATCAGATCCCAGGGAACTAGGGATTTCATTGAATTGTGGCGAGTGAGAGAATGATGGTGGAGAGCGCGAAGATGGAGGAAAAGGAATCGTGGAAGCGAGATTGAAGGAAGAGGAGGATCGTGGAAGAACGGCTTCTGTTTTCTGGAGGAGGATAAAAGCAGGAGGCTTCGGCTGGAGAGGGGTTCGGTCGGACAGAGGGGTTTTTCGAAAGAAAACAATTGTGAGCTTGGGATTGCTATTTTGAATCGAGGGTTCTAAAGACTATAGAGAGCTTCTGAGATTTTTTTGGAGAGGGAAGAAAAAAGAAAAGCAGTGGGCTCATTTCTTCGAAAGGATTTCAAAGTTTCTTTCTGTAATCGAAAGTTTTCTAAATTAGGGATTTGAAATTGCTTTAGAATTGAGGGATTTCAATTAGGGTTTTTTTTTACTTTTCGTTTCGATTTCAAAAAAAATTGTAAAGAAAGATTGTTGTTGTAAGGACTCCGGAATTCTTGTTGTACGCAAATGAACAATTCTGAGGTACATCTTAAAATCGTTTTCTGTTCAATTTTAATTCCTATAGTTTATTGAAAATGTTTGGAGCAGTCTGGGAACCAGACTGATTTTGTTTGCTTGATCCTTTTTCTTTAATGGTTGGATATTCCTTT
>CANUEY010000776.1:0-27737 GCA_948099555.1 Croton setiger | reverse complement strand
TATATATATATATATATATAACTTTATAAGTTATATATTTAAAACTTATGATGTAATTAAAATCTTGTTTATGATGTAAATAATAAATTTTTGAGCATATAAAATTTTATTTGGTATACAGGATGATATTATTGATAAGTTAATAAATTTAACTGGTTGTATCATTCTAATTCAATTCATTTAGAAATTCGGATGGACCGAAAAAGATTACTGATTATATAAGAAATCAATCATGTTAATCCATTAAAAATTGTTTCCAACTAAACAAATTGAGAAAAAATTTTAGATTATTAATTGATTATCTAAAATTCACTATAAACATTGAAACTAATGCCAAAATATAAAAAAAGATATAACGATTAATTTTAAATTATATATTTATTTCTTATTATTTTTAATTCTTCATTGATTATCTAAAATTCATTATAGGCATAGTTGTATGGGTCTAATCCTATAAAAATAACAAATTACTATGCTGTGCATATTAATTTTAGAGAAATAAACTCCTAAATAAGAAAACAAGCATGTTAAGCTTAGATAAACAAACTCCTAACTAAAGTACAATTGCTCTCAAACCACCATAATTGAGTTCAAATACGATATATGTAACAAGCACAAGGGTATCTTAGGAAGTATAATAAACAATTCTTTTCTTTTTTTTAATGTAGAGGAGATCATTAACAAATCAGGTAATATTGTGGGGTATATAGCAGGAGTAACCATCTCCTGAGCATCAAATTGATACTAATAATATGGTTAACATGAATCAAACTCGAGACATTTGTATTCTATCATTTTCGTAAAAGATAAAATGACCAGCTTTATCACACTTTGATTGTCATAAATAAACAAGCCTTTAAGAAGAGGTAAATAGAGGTATTGGATGAACCCACAATTGTGCTAAAATTGGCACTATCTTGAATTTTTTTTTTCTCCCTCTATATTGTTTTGCTTCCCTAATCCCTCTATTTACTTCTTTTATTTAATTTATTAAGCATTAACTTTTTAGAGTAAATATACAACTTTATATTCACTTAACAAGAATTACTTTCAAGTTCATGGTATTTTTTTTTAATTACCTTTCAGATTTTTGTGATTTGGAAAATATATTAATAACTACATGTAACAAATTTTTGATTCCACCATTAAAACATGTTAAATAAATTGAAATACATTTTGTTTTATATTATATATTACTTTTGAATTTCTAAATTTTTTCTATTATATTTCCAAGTCTACATTAAAATATAGACAGAAAGAAAAAATGGGTAGGATAGAGAAAAAATATGTCTAATAAAATATTTTGATTACTATGAAACAATCATTAGAATATTTTAGTAGAATTTTTTTTAGATTCTTTTGTATTTGTCTAACAAAAACTGGGGCAAAATTAATTGGAAGGACCCTATATACTAAAATAAAAATAAAGTACATTTACCTCTTAAGGACCTAAAGCATAGAAGTGAAAATTAAAAAACGTAACACAGTTTTTTATGTAAATTTAATATAAAATAAAAAATCAAGTATAATTTCTTTTTTTAAAAATTCAGACATAATTTAATCATAAAATGGATAAAAAAATATAAAAGTAAAACCATATAAAAATCTATTAATATATTTTTTAAATTAAATTATTTAAAAGCGATAGCAAAAAGTGAATAACATCTCACTTAAAAGTTAAAAATATATATTTTCTCCAAATATAAGATTAACATCCAGTAAATAATATTTTGATGATTGATGATATTGTATCCAAATAAAATTTTTTATTGAAAAATTCTACTGAATTTTATTTATAATTTTAATTCAAAAATTTTAAAATAAGTATTTTCTTTATATATTTTAGATTTTTTATAAAAGAAGAAAGTGTCTGAAATTAAAAAAAAAATCATTTCATAAAAAAAATACAGTATATAAAAATAGAGGGGCCACTAGGAAATAAAAAAATATTTTTCTATTAAAGAATAAAATAATTTATTATGCGGTCTGATTAGACAAGGATCTGTGCTTTTGATTTGCATCATTTTTTTGTTGGAACGGCAGATTTGACTTTGACAAAAATAGTGGAAAATATGCAAGTTAAGTTGGCTTCCATACGCAGGAAAATGAAAATAAAATACTGAATTATTTTGGAGGGACAAATTGGACATTTTGTGCACCGGAAAGTCCAAATAAAAAAAATTAGAACATGATTTCTTTGGAAACAAAACCACCACGTGTTTAACATTGTTTGATTTTCATGACCTCATCTCAACTTCAAATTCCACTTTTCTTCCGCTTATATAACTCAAATATAATTTATACGTTTACAAGCAATGGAATTTTGATTTATAATTTTTTTATAAATCAATTCCTAATATAATTTATTTTCAAATAAATTTTGTGTGTTTGGAATCACTAACTTTAAGTGGTCGAATTCAATTAAATTTGATAAACTTATGTTTGACATAATTTCAAAAATTAGAATTTTACTCTCAATTAAATTTAACTATATTTTATTATTAGAATCTTGCATAATGAATAGCAATAGGAGCAAATTATTACCATTATCATTATCGGCAGCAGCAACAATTGTAGCTGCACAATAATTATAGCAATAGTAGCAGTAATTGCAGGACCAACAACGTTAGTAGCAATGGTAATTGACCAACAACTTTAGTAGCAATGATAATTGTAACAATAGCAATCACTGCAGAAATAAAATCTATAACAACAGTAGTAGCAAGCGCAGCAATAACAGTAATAGCATCAGCAGTCGCAACATCAGTAGTAGCAACAATATCAATAGTAGCAGTAACAATAATGATTGCAGAAGCAATAGTTGTAATAGCAACAGCTACTACAACAATAATAGTTGTAGCAACGATAATAACAACCATAATAGTAGCAACAGTAGTAACATCAATAGCAGTGACAATAATAATAAAAACAACATAGCAACAACAACAGTAGCAGCCACAACAATAGCAATAGTTGCTACATTAGATAAGTAGGCCAATATCGGTAGCAATAGCAGTTGCTACAATGGTAGCAACGGCAGCAACAACAACAGTTGTAACAATAATAATTTGTGAGTTTTGAAAGGAAAATAAAAGAGTGATTTGTTGTGAATGAATTCACATGATAGTTATGAAATTCATTTACAAATATTACCTTTTTTTAAAAAAAAATTTTGAGATAATTATATTCAATTCTAAGAATTCAATTTATGTAATTTGAATTCCAAATTTTTGTTGCATTCCAAACTCAAATGATGTGAATTTGGAATTGGATTCCACATTTTCATGAAATTCATTCATTTCACTAATTTAACAAATGAAATATCTTCGGCTTGCAAAAAAAATAAAGAAGTTCTAAAAATGAAAAACTATGTTGTATGGAAACTTTTAACCACCTGAGTTTTTCAGAAACAAAAACTTCTTCTTTTCTGATACTTGTATATTACATAGGATGCTTGAAAAATAGGCACTTTCTCATTTCCATTTCGCCATGTCCTCGTATCAGTGTCTGTGCAACATAAATGAAAAAAACATTTACAATTATAGCAATAATATATATATATTTTTTTTAAATATTGAACCATTAAATGTCAAATTTGGATAAACTATCAATTGTTTCTTATTTAAAACTGTTTACTAATTTTATGAAGATGTGTTATTATGTCCTCATGTGAACCACAACTATGTTGCATTAGTGAATCTTATATGAAAGAATGGGGTGGTTTTAAGGTTACTATATTTTTATTATGTTTAATTATGATTTTGTTCTGAATTTCGATTCTAGTTCGGTATGGTTCATGTTCTAATTTTAATTTGATTCTTATTAAAAACTTTTTTATGAACCGTCTATTATAATTTTCCAATTTGGTTCTAACACAAACAGTTCTTTGCGAATTTCGGTGTTGTACAATTCTCAATTTTGGTTCGAGGCTTACGAACCATGCACTCCTCTGTATAAAATAATTTTAATAAAATTCAAGAAGCAGGAACATTGAATTTCAAAATCTTGTGGGATTTTCTCATGCATAACTTTCTTTTGTAAAACTTTTCATACCTAGATTTAGGTTGCAAACGAACTGTTAGACCTAGAGCAGATCTAGGAAGCTAATCACTTTCAACAAAGTAAACAACCAATAAGACATGAATGTATTAAACACCATGAGAAGACTTCTATTGGACTTTATATTTGAATTGGGTCCAAGCTCAATTATCCATGACAAGTAGGTTCCACACAATAACTAGGGCAAAGAGTCTCGAGATACTTATAGCTTTACCGTTCATTAGTCTGCAAATTAAAAATCGCTTGGATAAATGAGTCGGATCAAAACTATATAAAAGATTTGAAGGAAAAATCGAGCACTTTAGGTGGTTAGATCAAAATTTCTAAACCATTAACCGATTTTTCTCGTCGAGAGTTATTGTTTGGTTTGCTCAAATGTTTGTTCTCTTGCATGAATCGAAACTGAATTTTTGAAATAAAAAATTATGAATAGATTATTCATCCATGGAATGACCTTAAAAAAAAGCCAAACAACAAGAGGTAATAAGTGCAAAGGCCAAAACAGTAAGAGGGTGGAAGTATGAGGTCCTACAACAGAGGTGGAGGCCGCATTAGAGGCTGTGTTTAGAGGAGGGAGGTGAGTTACCAGGATAACTACAATATACTTCATAATGTGATCAATAAGAACCGCATTCGAAAACACCTTATCTTACGATTTTTAAGAAAGATAGAAAAACCAACTAAGTCTATAATTTGATTGACAATTG
This sequence comes from Croton setiger, assembly GCA_948099555.1. NCBI lineage: Eukaryota > Viridiplantae > Streptophyta > Magnoliopsida > Malpighiales > Euphorbiaceae > Croton > Croton setiger. The sequence goes on along the minus strand of CANUEY010000776.1, from coordinate 22,971 downwards.
AGTGTGTAATTAGTGACTTATCTATAAGTTCATATGTAGTATGAGAAAAAGTTAAATCCGAATTGAAATTGAGAATGGTCAAAAGTTTGTAAGATGGTGTATGCCTCTCTGTCAAAATACATGGATATGTGCCAAGGGACGCACGACGCAACAACTTCCTAGATCTGTTTCCACGAAACCAATAAAAGACAAAGTGACGATGGGTCTCCAACCTTTTTATAAGTGTATAAAAAAAAAAAAAAGTAAACAATACGCAGCAAACTTTCCAAAACAAAAGGTTAAATAAAATTGTCGAACTGAGATCGTCACAAAAAACAAACATATAAAATATTTTTACTTCAAAAATTTTTCGTCGGTCCAATCCAAAGGTCAGATTTCGTTACCTTATTATGATATGGTTTTGACGCCCGGAAAAGTCTATGGTCGCTATTGCAGCTTATTGAATGGTCTGTAGACTGTAATATAGTATTAGTATTTTTTTTTCAATTTTAATTTTTTTCACCTCCATTTCATATATGCTTGAGCTTCTAGAAACCTATATTGTATTCTACAGGCATTCACATCGCTAATTATGCTTTTTATTTATTAATAATTCTTTTTTTTTTCTTTAGGTCTTGTTTGTTTACAGGGAAATAGAAAAGGAGGAGGAGAAGAGAAGTAATGGGACGTGGAGCGAGATTACCAGGTATCGACTCAGAGTTGCAGATGATTCTCGATGATGATATGGACGAAGCACCTGCAAGACGACGCGCTCGTGAAGCATTTAAAGATATCCAGCTTGGAATTGATCATATATTATTTAAGGTAATCTTTTTTTTTTTTTTTATTGTCTGAAATTATTGAATTGCGCTATATTTCTTATGAATTTTTTATTTTTGTATAATGGCAGTTAGTGTTGGAGTTTCAGCAATGATTTATATTTGAGTATCTGAAATGGCAGTTATTAACTTTTTTTTTTTATTTGTTTGTTATATGGCTTTCATATAATGGATTGCAGCAGTCGCCTTCTGTTGGACTGAAAATAAAGGAGGTAGGCTTCAATTTTCACTATTTTTTCATTTTTTGTTTCCTTTTTTATGTACCTAATTGTATTAAGGCTCTGAGCTGTTGTGTGCTGGGAAAAAAACAAAAGACAAAAGAGCAAAAGTTGTGTAATTTGGGTTTACAAAATTAAGAGCAGTTGAAGCTGACAAGTTGAGAATTTATTGCATTCACATGCCCATTTCTGCTGACTAGCATTCATAAGATACATTGATTATTGATCATGAGTCGTTCTTACATATAGTATAATCATATGGTTTGTACTTGTAATAAGTTATAACTGGAGAATATCCAGGAGTTTGCATTTAAGAATTTAACTACCCTTTTGAGGTGTTATTAAATGAACCTGTTTGCCAAATGTAATGCCTTTTTTTTTTCTTAGAGAAAATAGATAGCTCGGGTAAACCGCCTAACATTAACAAAACGGCACGAGTACTATGGTGCCTAAAGAAAAATAAGGTAGCTCTCTGTTTAGCTTTCTGGGTGTACTAAAAACCTGATAGAAATTCTTAAAATATGAAGTGAGCGATGGGATATGGATACATGCTTTTTTTTTTAATACAGGTGGATGTTCTGTAATTTTGTCATCTAATTTCTGATAAAGATTTTTAATTACTTGATTTCTTAAATGTACAGTCGTATGTGCTAAACTCTAGAGGATTGCAAATTTTCACTAAAAGTTGGCTTCCAGAGACTTCTTCCCCTAGAGCAGTGGTGTGTTATTGTCATGGTTATGGAGATACTTGCACATTTTTCTTTGAAGGCATGTTGCTGTTATCATAAGCACTGAACAAATTGTAGTTTTATAAATATTTTGATGATGACCACTTTGATGATAATAATGAAATTTATATATTTATTGATTTGCAGGTATAGCAAGAAAATTAGCATCATCTGGATATGCAGTTTTTGCAATGGATTATCCAGGATTTGGTCTTTCTGACGGACTTCATGGCTTTATCCCCAGTTTTGATGGACTTGTGGATGATGTAATTGAACACTTCTCCAAAGTCAAAGGTATGATGTGATCTGCTGTTTTAATATGTCAAATAGTTCTTATGAGAAACTGATGGTATTGCTTTTGAAGTGAATGAGTAAATTTCTATGTTTGTGCTTCAAATGCATATGATCACATTATGCGGTAGCAAGTGATGTGAGTATTTTTTTTTTTTAAGTCGTTTTTAGCAGCCCATTGTTGCCAGATATATTTCACGATTTATTTGACTATAACCATCTGTCACTTATCAGCGTAGGAATATTAAATTTAGCAAACTGTAAAGTTATAAGATTTCCGGATTATGTAATTTTGACATAGGTTGTTAATTGATGAAGTAGAGAATTGAGGATACTGCAGTGGAACTTGACTCTGCTGACAACAAAAATCTACACCTAATAGCACTTATATATTTACCATTAGAGCTTTTTGTGGTAGCTAGTTGTCTTCTGAACTTTTCCTTTCGTGTCTACAAGTGCTTTAGGTGAGATGTTGGATGTTATTAAGAAATAAAAAACTTATTAAAACAAGATTTTTATGTTTGGTTCCTTGAGATTTTTTTTTCCTTCAGTATGGTTCATAGCAATCAATTCAATGGGGGAAGAGATTTGAGGAGAGGGAGTTTTCTGGGACCATTTTTTGGATTTTGTTTCTTCTATTTCCCATTCTGACATCTCTCTCTCAAATCCAGTTTAAAGTTTCATCATAATTTTGAAGGATTAAGTGAATTAATTTTCTTATTGATGAGAGGTTTCCTCCGTAGTGGGAAATGATCAGTCTTGGTTGAGTGCCCTTTCATCTAACTAGAATTAGCCTTTTTTTAATGTGGTCTTGTTCTCAGATAGAAAGGTCTTTTAGAAGTCAAATTCCCATATGTAGATTCATATTTATAATACTTACAGGATGGATGCTATCTATGATTGATCTTTCTTTTCTATCAGATAAAGCAATGAATTGGTTTTCTTTTACATATTGTGAATTGCATTTTACCTGATTACTGGAGTTCACATTTTGCATTCATTCTTTAGGATAGTTGAGAGTTGAGGTGTTTATCTTGTCTGCCAAAGGTTCTGTTTTATTAAATTTTCAAGGTTGCTGATAGTTCCAACAATTACAGAAAATAACGTGCAGTAAAACAGAGGAAATGGATGAAGAAATAGGAGAATATTGTGTTAAAATTGAAATGCTGAATCAATAACAAAGGATTCTCAATACAATAGTCTCAGTAAACAACTTGGAGAATAAAAGAAGAAAAGAAAAGAGATAAAAGAAATCCTGATTCCAAAGAAACCAAGCCAAGAGCCAACAGAATAATCTGTCCAAAACTACTGCCTCCAAAAAGATGCTCAATACTCTGCTCTCCTCCCTTCTTGTACCAACATGCTCTCATCCGTCATAACTAATTGTACCAGGTGTTACATTCCCATTCCTTGAGCATTCCCCCTGCTTTCTTGGATCACAAACCAAATCAGTGGCTGCCTTTGACCTTCTTGAGTAAACCTTAAAGGGCTTGGGCTTGTCTCTATCAGTTGCTTTAATAAATCTTCTGTTTGAGGCAGTGGTTCATTTAGTTCTTTTTCCAACCGAGGGCTTAGTTTCTTCCAGCATGCATGATTGCGTGCGTTTCTCTTTTTTAGCCATAAAATTCTCAGTCTTCATTTTATTGGAAATCTGATATAGACATCTAAATTAAGAAAAGAGTTTGGGCTGTTTAGCTTTTTCTGTATCACACTCAAGTTCTTTTCTCTAGGATGTCCTGGTTTTGTTAGGGGGATAACCAAGTAAATTGTTGAATATTGGGGCTACTTACAGTTAACTGAGTTGCAATTTCCAACGTTCAAATTGACCCTCCATAGAAAAAGTAATGGCATTTTTGTTTCATACGTGGATCTACCTGGTACTTGCTAGTGGCATGCACAACTTCCTTGCAGTTACATATCAATTCTGTAATTGAATTATGAACCACTCCAAAGTCTTTGAACTTCTCTTTGTTTTATATATTTTTAGTTTATTTAAATTTTTTGAAGAGGATAGGTAAAAGGGATATTCTTACTGGTGAAATGTGAAATGAGTGTTCACTCTTAGATAAACCTTTTATTGCCATGTTAAGGCACCAGTTGAGTTCTTTATTGATTGTGATATAGGGGATTGAATTGCACTGTGCACACACCTTTAGTCATGTTCTCTTGTTTTTTTAATCTTTCAAGCTTCTGCCTTTTTGTGTGATTATATGGGTTTATAAAATATAGTCCTTACATCTGGTATTAAGGGAAAATAAAAGTCAATGTGAAACTATTACTAGTATGCATGCAGGCAATGATGTACAAGACCTGCTTCCTCTGTATGGGTTTGGTTGTGTCTTAATGCAAATATAACATCAAACTATTGACTATTATATATATTTCTTATTTGTTGGATGCAGAGGATCCAACTATTAGTGATCTCCCAAGCTTCCTGTTTGGACAGTCAATGGGCGGAGCTGTTGCCCTGAAGATACACTTAAAACAACCCAGTGCATGGAATGGTGCTATTCTTGTTGCACCTATGTGCAAAGTATTTCTCACAACTCAATTAAGTCAATATCTTTCTGATTTTGGAGTTATTGCCTTACATTAGCTGAAACGCTTATTATAGATTGCAGATGACATGGTTCCACCATTGCTAGTGAAGCGATTATTGATTGGTGTGGCCAATTTACTTCCAACAAAAAAGTTAGTTCCTCAAAAGGATCTGGCCGAGGCAGCTTTTAAGGAACCAAGAAAGAGAGAACTGGTTTGTGTTTACTTGAATTGATTAGTGCTGAAAGTCATGCTCATAATTATTATTCGAGTTTGGTTTTGGGACTTGCTTGATGCAATTGCATCCTGGATGCCTTAATTTAGTATTTCGCTGTTCATCTTCCTTTCAATTTCATTATCTTGGTTGGATATTTACACCAAATGTGCTTTCTCTTCTCGAATGCAGACAGCTTATAATGTTATTGCTTACAAGCATAAGCCACGGTTAAAGACAGCATTAGAGATGCTCAGAACTACTCAGGAGATAGAGCAACGATTGGAGGAAGTATGTGAGCTAATAGTTTCTTGTTTCAATTGCATGCTATAATATTTTAGCAAATTTTACTGTCCATTCACCCTGTAAATTTTAAGCATTAGTTACATTACATATGATAAAATAAAATTAAACTTCTAATCAAAATGAAAGAACAAAATTGTGTGGAACTGTTTTTTTTTTCTGTTGGATTAATGAAAAATGTTACAATTGCAGGTCTCTTTGCCACTGTTGATTCTACATGGAGAGGCCGACACTGTAACTGATCCATCGGTGAGCAAGGCGTTGTATGAAAAAGCGTGTAGTTCGGACAAGAAGCTTAAGCTGTATGAGGAAGCTTACCATTCTCTTCTTGAAGGTGAGCCAGATGAAGTGATAATTCAGGTTTTTAATGATATCATTTCCTGGCTTGATGAGCATACAAAGAAACCATTACCAGCTGATTAGTTGGTCAATTATTTTCTCTAAGTGCATAGAACATTTAAAATGCAAAATGAAAGTAAGATTTGTTTCATTGGCAGTTAAAAAATAAAGTGGCCTTAATGTATTTATTGTGTTTCACTTTCACCTCAAAGGTGTGTAACATAGCGACTGTGTGGAAGGATCAACCGTTAATTCAAATCTGTTTTTAAAATTAAAAATATTTATCAATTGGTGCATTTTTAAAAATATTTACCAAAATAATGCAGGTTTCTGGAGATGGAATGTAATACTCTCAAATAAATCCTCATTCACTGAAAAAGTATTTTGTGCAATATTACAACATGCAAAGGTTAAAAACTTTTAGCAGTTATATCAAATTCAAGTGACTAAATAGTAATATTGACCAAGCATGATGGATGAAATCGTAAATTCTCCTTTTATTTTTGGTATGTTTTCTTATTGTTAGTAAATTGAAGTTTTGTTGAGAGTATGTTTCAATTTGGCCCTTATGTGTTGACTCAGGGGCAGTATTGATTAATATATATGATAACTTGAGTGTTTTAAAAAAAAAAAAAAAAGGGAGAGATTTAAAGTGCTAGTGTAAAATTGCTTAAAGTTCAGGGACCCTCGTTGTTATTAAAAACAATAAAATTATTTTGTACAAAATATATATTGGTAGAGACAACCGAGTCTTCAGAAGGGGTGCAAATCGGTTAACCGAAACCGAACCGAATTGGTCGGTTTTCGTTTAACCAAATTTAATAAGGTAGAAACCGAAATCGAAACTGAAATCGATATTTTCGGTTAACTGAAAGAATAACCGAAAAATCGAATGATTAGCCGAAAACTTGTTTTAAACCTGTTTTTCAACCAGTTTTCAACCAATTTTAAAACGACGTCATTTTAAAACTTACAATTTCAGTTTTTCAGTTAACCAAAATTTTAAGAAATACTAACCGAAAATCGAACCGATTTTTTCGGTTAACCAAAACGAAAAATTGAAAAATAAAAATCTTTCAAAAATCGATTAACCGAACCTAATTTTTTTTTCGGTTTTTCGATTTAGTTTCGATTCAAACCTTTTTTGTTCACCCCTAATCTTCACCATTTATATTTATGGAAATGCTTCACTGTAGAGGTGGCAATGGGTAGGTTTGGTCCAAAAACCGGAATTGGTCCGGCCTTGAACCATAACAGCTAAGTCCAAACGGGAACCTTGGAAGGGGTGGGTCGATTCAGGTTCAATCATTTTCTAAACTGTGGCTCGCCATAAACTGGAATCGCCCAAAAAACTACCAGTTAACTGGTAGATTTTTTTTAGTTAATTGCCGGTTCGAACTTGAAAACCGACCTGCCCGTACCGACAATGTCATGACCGTTGCTAAACGCGCGAGAATCAACATGTTGAACTGCTGGTCTGCACAGGTTCCATAACGTTGACTTGAACCTTGGTGAGCAATCGACGGGTTAAACCGCTAGGCCACACCGGGCCTAACATTAAAATGGCAGTTTTTTTTTGAATTTTGGACAATTTTGCCTCTCCCAACAATAATTAACGGTCATATTTTGAGGTTATTTTGCGTCCGACATATTTATATGTGTTGTCTATAAATTGGAGGTGATTAGTTCATTTTTGTCACAAAAATTCTCTAACATTTCTCTGGACTCTAATACTATTTTTATACATTTCATTTAATCTCTTATTGCAAATATTTTTTTCTCTTCCTTATTATTACTATACTTATTTTACTATTACATTTCTCAAATTATATTAATTTTATTAGTTTCAATTAAAAAAAAAGTTCAACCCAGATCAAGCGCCGCCAGAGAAAAAGTCGAAAATCTAAAAAATTAGATATCGGATAATTCACGTTTCTTTGAATTTCCTCCCAATCTGATAAGAGCTCACATGTATATTCATGGGGTTTCAATAAATTTGTCGACATCGGTGGACGACTTTACAACTAAAGAGTCCCATCAAAATCTAAATACCGAGATGCTACCACCACCATCGCCACCACAAACACGTATGTTTTTAATATTGTATAAATTGATTTTTTTTCACTTATTTTATTGTGTAATTAATTTATTTTTTTAAAACTTAAGTTATTAATTTTTTAACTTAATTTGTTGTATAATTAATTTTATTTTTTTAAAGTTAATTTATTTTTTTCACTTAATTTGTTGTAAAAATAATTGTTTTAGCTTAACTTATTTTTTTAATTTCTTTAAATTTTTTTTATAGTGGTGAAATACAATTGAAGGAGGAAGTCGAAATACAACAAGAGCAATTTATTTGATGAAGAAATACAAGTGATGTGCCATAATATTAGAAAGGAATATATTGGAAATAACGAATATTTCCAAATTACAATATTGTAACATCCGCTACAAGCGGAAGCAAGGCGGAGGATATGGGTCAATGAAGAAGTATTTGGAAGCGAAAAATCCCACAGAGGTTTTGGAGTAAAAAAGAACGTAAACACATATTTTCAGGTTCGCTACTTCTAAATCAAATTTTTAATTTTAATGAAAAAGATTATAAAAGAGGTTTAGGTGAATTTATGTGTTGAAAAATTAAATTTTTCTTTTAGGGAAAATGTAGATTTATTTAATTAATCAAGTGTTAATACTCTAGTTAAATGTGTTGCTAGAAATATAATAAAAAGAAGTATAATTTTGTATAAAGAAAGGAAAAAAAAATTAATTTCTCATTTTACTACTATTGATGGTCATGTTTTAATTTGTTCTTATATTTAGATTGATAATTGATATAATTATTTATACATGTGTCTAAATATTGTTGATAGGTTATATATCTTAAAAAATGATATATATTTAAAACATTGTGTTCAAGTTATGAAAATTAAATGGTTAAATAACTTCTTTTTTTTTTGCTGTGTTTTTTATCTTAGATATAGACTACAAGTTTTAGAATCTATTTTAAAAGTTTATTATGACACTTTATAATTCTAAAAATGAATAAGTAAATATTTCTAATCTTGTTAATCAACTAGCCAAATAATTAATGAATTATTTCTTAAAATTTTCAAATAATAATGTTTCAGCTACATGTACTAACCTTGGAGGAAGTTTTGCTTCTGTCCAACCGAGTGGAATATCAGTCCAAAATAAAATGTCTCTTATTTATTTCCAATGCCAAAAATGTTGAGGGACCGGTGCAAGTTCCTATCCGAAACTTAACAAATACCTGTTCTAGAATTTGTATTTATAGATGAGTCAACCGATGCGATCAACTTTGACATTTTGGAATGGTGGAGCCGACATGAAGATATATTCCCGACAATGGCAAAAATTGTAATAGAAATTTTGGCAATGGAGCAAGCGTTCAATGCCGGCGGCCTTCTCCTTTTGAAAAAAAAAAACCTCAATTAATAACAGAGAACCTTGAAGCATAAGCTGTGTCGATGATTGAGCCGATGCATGAAAATAAGACGTTTGAAATTTTTCTTCTAACGAGAGTTCAAAAATTACCGACAGCTCCTTCGCCGCCGAAAATTAAGGATCCGAAATTTAAGTTAAGGTAAAAAATTATGTGAGTTTTAATTTTTCTTTATCCCAATAAAAATACGTAGATAAAATAAATTTCTAAAAAAAAAATTTATTTGCATGATCGTTTTTATTATTATTTTTAATTTGTTTAATAGTTTTAGTTTCACTTACCCAATTTCATTGTAAATTCTATGTAAATTTTTTTTAATGAATAAAATTTTAACTTTTTTAAATTTTTTTATTTGTTTTTTTTCAATTTTTTTTTAAACTTCAACTTTTTTTTCCATAAAATTAAAAATTTTTAAAATTTGATTATAAAAAATTACACATTACTAATATTTTTTTACTTTTTTTCCACCTATATAATTTCATAAAAAAACTCTGAACCAGCCGAAATTGCCGGTTTGAAAAGTATCGAACCACGCACTAACCGGTCCACTATAAACCGCCGCCTGAACCGTGGACCGTCGATTAACCGGCTCGGCGATGAACCGCCAGTCACTGGTCCAATTCTAATCCCCTCGTCCGTTGAACCGTGACCGCTGGGCTGCACTCCGAACCTGGCTTGGGCCAACAGTGGTCATGTCTACTTCACTGTATTACAGTATTTTCATATTACCAATACAAAAGAGTAGGAAAAAGAAAAATCGCAGGAGAGCAAGGCTGTCTCATACATTTATGGTGATGGAAAATTTTGGTAAGGCAATTATGGTTTCTAAGGTCCTCATTTATTATATCAAAGTGAATATCTCTTCAAATTAATTCAGCCATAACTTAGACCATTTATACCACTACTTCTATTTTCTTTTTTCTTTTATTTGAAAATCTTCACTACATTTATTTTCAGAAGAAAGATGATTACTATATCACGTTTTCTTTCATATTTAATTGGAAACTTATTATTATTAAGAGTTACAAATGCAGCACTCTAAGTGTCAAAATACGCTAATATGGATGGTTCTTGTCATGTCGCGATTTGAATTAGTCTGAGACCGTGAAACAATTTGTAATGCAATCATACCTTGGTGGAAAAAAAAAAAGATAATTATTTTTGGGTCCCTGAGATTTGGCCTAATAGACTCGTTGGTACGTCTATTTTCAAAATTGTATCAACGGGTGTCTAACTTTTTTAATAATAGACTCTCAGGTCCTTCCGTCCACTTTGACTGTTAGTCAACGGAAAAAGTCAACTTTTTTTCAAAATGACAAAACTACCCTTTGGTTCATTTGAATCGAACTGAACTAATTAAAGCTAATTTTAAATCAAACCACTGTAAAAATTAAAAATAACCAAATTGGAACTCGAACTACGGATCTTAAATATGTTAGATTGCATAATAACCAACTACACCAAGACATTTTTAGTGTGTTGGACTGACGTGATAAGATTTTATTGTGTAAAACACAACCATTCACCTTTTATGACTATAACAATTATCTATTTTTTCAATTAAGATTTTATCAAATAATTACATATTTATTTTTTTATCATCCTAGACAAGTCTGAATGTTAGAAGAGAAAGTTTAACTTTTCTGAAAAATTTAAAAAGAGTTTATAGAAAATTGAGTGTTTATTTGAAGAAATTAACAAAAATTAGAAAACTCAAATTTTTTATTTGGAGAAATTAACAAATATTAGAAAACTCATATTTCTAATTCAAGGAAATGAAATATTTATTGGAGAAAAAAATCCTTGACTTTTTCCGTTGACTAACGCCGTTTTTGGACGGAAGGACCTAAGGGTCTATTATTCCAAACGTTAGGGATCCGATAATACAATTTTCAAAATAGAGGGATCCTAGAGTACATTAGGCCAAACCTCAAGGACCAAAAATAATTACGCCTAAATTTTTTAATAAAAATATAATTAAAATAATTCCAATAAATATTTCATTTCCTTGAATTAGAAATATGAGTTTTCTAATATTGTTAATTTCTCCAAATAAAAAATGAGTTTTCTAATTTTTGTTAATTTCTCCAAATAAACACTCAATTTTTGTAAACTCTTTTAAATTTTCTGGAAAAGTTAAACTTTATCTTCTAACCTTCAGACTTGTCTAGGATGATTAAAAAATAAATATGTAATTATTTAATAAAATCTTAATTGAAAGAATAGATAATTGTTATAGTCATAAAAGGTTAATGGTTGTGCTTCACACAGTAAAATCTTATCACGTCAGTTTAACACAATAAAGGTGTCTTAGTGTAGCTGGTTATCATGCATTTTAACATATTTAAGGTCCCTGAACTGAGTCCCAGTTTAGCTATTTTTAATTTTTACAGTGATTTGATTTAAAATTGGGTTTAATTAGTCTGGTTCGATTCAAATAAATCATGGTTCGATTCAAATAAACCAAAGGGTAGTTTTGTCAAAGTGGACGGAAGGACCTGAGAGTCTATTATTAAAAAGTTAGGAACCCGTCGATATAATTTTAAAAATAGAAGTACCAACGAGTCTATTAGACCAAATCTCAGATACCCAAAAATAATTACCCCTAAAAAAAATTACAAAACTATCAAGCGAAATAAAATTGCACTTGTAATTCTGCAATTTTTTTCCTTTGAAAGGTTGTAACAACTAACAAGTAGCATTCTTTATTATGTATAATAACAAATAAAAGGAAAGGTCATCATCCCATTAAGCAAAAAATAAGAAAATTTTAAACAATGATTAAATAGCAAAAGAAAGTTTTTCTTTTTTTTGAGAAAAATAGAAAAAATTATGTCATTGAGAATATTAAATAAGGGCCAAATACACATGTATGTCCATATCTATTGTACATTTTTCCTTAGAGCACCATATTCTTTCATAATCACCTGTTAAACACATATAATAGTATACTTCCATATTCTTCAACAACCAAAGACCTTTTTATAATTTGGCAAGGTGTCTCATTGTTAAATAGAAATAATTAATGTCTAATAGATTATTATGGAAAGAGTCCATTACATAAATAAACTATTTTTTTATTCAACTACTAAATACTTGATTACAATTAAAGGTTAATTAATTTTTCTTAATAATAGTAAGGGTAGAAAACTATAAAATGAGATGGACACTCATGTCGATTAATTAATCAACATTGCGAAAAAGATTCAAAGGTATAGGAAATTTATGTGTTTGATTAGGTGTTATTCCTCTTTTAGCGAAGGTCAGTATTTTGATTCCTGTTTAGGTATAAAAAAATATTAAATCATTTGACCAATTGTCCCACCTTTCGACGAATTCAACGAATTCTTTCTCCTTTAGACAAGGTCAGCACTATAATTCCATGAATTTGAATTAGTTTGTGCTTAAAAGTTTAGAAAGTGATTAGTCCCTTTATATGACCATAAAATGGCCTTATATAGTGAACTTGGGGTGGCGGAATCCAAAAACCTCGTGGCAAATAGGACCCTCGAGAATCTTGAAGTCTATGAGGCCCCTCCAGAAGCCCGACTAAGAAATGGAACCTAAAGGCGTCCTCTTTCCTAGGCAAGGACGAGGGCGACCTCTCCCCTTAAGCTAATCAAGTGTTACCTCTCCCTTAGACCAAGGGACAAGCCTTGTGAGAATTGAGAAAGGTAGTTGGTTTTTTTGGTATCTTTTCAGGCTGAAATTTTATTGAACAATTGATATGCCAGATAATTTGTCTAAGATAGCGGGTGTAAATAAAAAAAAAAAAATCAATGTATTTAAATGAAACAAATAATTTCACTGTAAATTCTAGAAGGGAAAAAATTATAAATGTTCATCTATATTTACCATAATCATCTCTTATACTCATCCCGTCCTTGAATAATTTTCTCTACTAATAAGAAAAAAATATTAAATATATTGTAACTATAAAAATTATTAGATTAAACATTAATTATACTATCCATTTATATTTATTATACTATGTATTTTGAATCTTGCCGAAGATATAAAAAGAAAATCAGTGCTTTAATTTTGTTATAATACTTACTATCAACATTTATTCAATGAACAAATGGGTATTATATAAAAAAAAGTCAATATTTATATATGAAAATGCATTATCCCATATTTTCTTTTTTTTTTAAAAAAAAAAAGGTAAATATTGCTTTTAGTGAATATAGGACATTAAATGTAATCCAACTGAATCCAGCTGGTTTTTTATAACATTCATAATACACCCGTCACACCTAACAAAGCACTGTTATTATTACTCCCATGTCCCAACTACTTCGCTTACCTTTGCTTTCTGGTTCATTATTTATTTTATCTATATACAATATACAATTAGTTAATCAAATTTATGTTTTCGCTTATTTTTGTCTATTTTTTAAATAATTATAAATAATTGATCTAAAGTTGGATAATCATGAAATTACCTTACTTATTCATAAATAAATTTATAATTTCAATATAATAACTATCATTTTTAATATTTATGAAATTAGAAATTGGAACACTTATTAAGTGATGGAAGGAAGGAGTATATATTTTGGATTCAATGCATAATAGGCAGAGCACTGAACATAGTTCCTGACTGTGGCTGAGCCATTGAGCTTAAAAAACAACCAATAAGTTAAAACCTTCCGGAGGGTGTGACAGCACACATGAACTCCTACGGTGGCCCAATTTGGAACAAGAAATTAGCACAATTTTTTTGTATCAATAAACATGAGAGACTTCAAAATAAGGCTCGGACCTTAAAATTTGCATTGTTTTCTTTCACAAGAGCAGCAGCTTTAATGGGTGATATCAGCAACCCATTCACCGTTGAACCGCCATGACCTTAATTTAAAGAAACTGAAGCTAAAATTAATATTATAATACATCAGCGATTATTAAATATTGAAAGAAAGAATTATTGACAACCATATGCATACACAATAATAATATAATAGAGAAATAAAAAAATAATTATATTTTCTATAGAATAATAGTGCAATTAAGATTAAATAAAAAATCTACTCTTCATTGGTTTTTACTAAACACAAATATAATTCAGCTATTAGCTATAAACAACGATTAATGAGCAACTGTAAGCTGGTATTAAAGATGTGGATTACACATCCATAAGAAATGAATGACTTTAGTTAAATATAAGATTGAACAATTTTTTTTTTTTATAAACTCATAGTTTTTAGTATGAGTTAGAACAAAATCTGAGTTAAAATTTCGCAAGACCAGTTTTTTAATTGTAAATAGACAAAATAAAGCTTTATAACCGTATGACCTTCAGGAGTCTGAAATTTGAATTAATTTTATGAGTTGATATATCATTTTAAAAAAAAAAAGTGAGATACTAAATTTTAATATTTTATAAAAATAGTAAACCAATTAATTTGGGCTCAATATTAGGTTAATAGTACTACTAATTAAAATCTAGTATAGAAACTTGGAGTGATAGTTATTGTTTATTTATTATGCATAAAAGAAACATTTAATGCCTTCCATTTAAAACCTTATAAATGCAACTTCTACATCATATATATATACTGGTTGTGTTGTTCTACTTCTATAGTGAAATGTATATTCCAATTTAAGGGATGAGTAAGGAAGTAGAGAAGTTCTTGAAGGTTAATATGGACAATGCACATGACAGAAGGCGCAGTAGAGAGGCATTCAAGCATATTCAGCTTGAAATTGAGCATTGTTTGATGAAGGTTTAATTATTTATTAATTTAATTAATCAATTTTTCACTTAAATAATACTTAAATTATTTTTCCATATGTTTGCAGATACCCTTTGAAGGTTTAAAGATAGAAGAGGTATGTATGCCAAATTTGAAATTTTCTTTGAATAAATTATACAGAAATGGAATAGAGAAACGAAAGTAATTTTATTTTTGGACAGTCATATGAAGTTAATTCGAGAGGAGTAGAAATCTTTACAAAAAGCTGGCTTCCAGAGAATTGTAAGCCCAAAGCATTGGTTTGTTATTGCCATGGCTATGGTGAAACTTGCACTTTTGTATTTGAAGGTATTGCAATTGGCCCAAGGCATTTCATTATGTAGTAGTATTATTTCATTTTTTTATTGAAAATATGGGGTTACATATAATATCTGAGTTTAGGAATTGCAAGAAAATTAGCATCAAGTGGATATGGAGTGTTTGCAATGGATTATCCAGGATTTGGGCTTTCACAAGGTCTTCATGGCTATATTCCAAGCCTTGACAAGCTTGTCAATGATGTTGCTGAGCATTACACCAAAATTAAAGGTATGCTATTTCTTTTTTTTCAAATAATTTGAGTTGGATTTGAATTTGCGGTGGTGGCAGATATGCCGGAGCACCGTGGGCTTCCGAGCTACCTCTTTGGACAGTCATTGGGAGGAGCTGTAGCTTTGAAAGTGCATCTTAAACAACCATATGCATGGAATGGTGCCATTCTTGTTGCTCCTATGTGCAAAGTAATAACATATTTTCTTCAAGTCAAAGCATAAATTCACCGTTGTATTTTGCTGTTTTTCCTTAGTTGAACCTCCGACTTTTTGAGCGACTTATTAGATACTTTAATTTTTATTTTTATAGTGCGTACATTACAAATGCGAGCTAAAGGTCGAAACTATAATTTTCAAGATATATCTGTATATGTCTCATAAAATCAAGGACCAAATGGAAATTGGCTTCATGGAAGCCCAACAAAATTCACCAGAAAGTTTTGGCTCTTGGGTTTTCGAGATTTTAGACAGCGATTCTAGGCTTATACAGTGGCGATAGGTGGGGAAAAAGGCATCATGGAGTCAGTCGAAGTCTAGGCTATCCACATGTATCGTTAGTTAGTCGATTTAGACACTGTGCGGCGACAATGAACTTATGAAGTTGCAGCGATTTGACTAGATGAAGAAAACAAATTTCATTTTTGTTCTTGATTTTTTGGAAGATACAAATGTGTCTTCAAAATTACGGTTTGAAGACATAAATTGTGTGTAACTCACGCGCTATTTTAAATGTGTTAATTTCTGAAAAGAAACAAAAGTTAGAGTGTTTAATAGATTGCTCGAAAAGTTGGAGGTTTTGCCTGAGAAAAACAGTAAAGTTCACGGATGAAATTATGCTTTTGGCCTTTTCTTGAACTAGGCATTTTCCATATCTCTATTTGACTAATTAATTAATTGCAGTTTGGTCTCTGTTTTAGTTTGCAGAGAATATGATCCCACCATGGATACTGTTACAAATTCTGAAAGCCATAGCTTATGTGTTTCCAAGGCTAAAAATAGTCCCACATCAAAATTTTGTTAAGATGGGTTTCAGAGACCTCAAAAAGCATCATCTGGTAATTTATTAATTCCTTCTCTAAAAAAAAGTTTTTAATTAATTTTGTGGAGGTAGGCATTAATTTCATTAATAAAAAAGTACAGGCAGCCTATAATGTTATTGCTTACAAGGATACAGCTCGCCTCTGGACAGCTTTAGAGTGTTTAAGAGCGACCCAAGAGCTTGAACAACGATTGCATGAGGTTTGTTATTTTATTTTATTATTATTATTATTCTTTCTTTAAAATTTATATAAATTAATAAATAAAAAATAATTGAAGGTTTGTCTGCCATTATTAATTCTACATGGAGAAGCTGATATAGTAACTGATCCTTCAGTAAGTAAGGCTCTGTATGAGAAGTCAAGTAGCTGTGATAAAAAGCTTAGGCTTTATAAAGATGCTTACCATTCTCTTCTTGAAGGCGAGACAGATGAAGTTATTTTTCAAGTTATTGAGGACATTATTTCTTGGCTGGATCAACATTGCAATCAAAATAATTGAACCGATACAGACGATTCACGGATGCATCCAAAAATGAAAATTGAGTTTTGAGTTAAAAATTTTTAATTTAGTCTCAGCTGAAAATTGAAGATTAAATGATACTGGCATCAATTTCATTTATATAGTGGTGTTGTATTTTTTTAGTTTTTTTAGAATATTTAATAGTTTAATTTTCTTAAATTTTGAGTCTTTAAAATGATTAAATAATTTTTAAAAACTTGTGATTAGAAAATAAAAATAAAAATATAGAAACTGTTATAATGGTTGTTGGATTAAAATATTTTCATAATATTAAAAGTTAGATTTGGGTTATGATTTGTTTTTGGAGTCTCCTCTCCAAATCTAAATTCTTTGTTATTTGATGATGTTTGTAGCATAACTCATCCACTGCTAATCATAGTCACCATATAATTTCTGATATTAATAAACATAGCCAATTAAAAAGGACAAAAAAAAAAAAAAAGGAAATCAGCCATTTCTTATAGTGGTTGTACACAAAATCATTAAATAATTCAATATTTTTATCATGATTACCATTGCCCCCAATTTGGTCCACACAACGCAAAATGGAATTGTAGTCACCAATCATTAGCAAAGGATTTTTCAAGATCAAGCAATATTGTAGTAAAGTACTAAATTAATTACATCATTCAATTTTATATTAACTGATATAAACAAACAGTAAATCCCAAACAGCATTACATCCTTCACTCAACAATTCACAATGAATGAAAAATTGACAATATTTAACAAGTTTACATTGAATATCATCTTTTCAAGCTAAAGCTAATCAACCCGCTCTACCCACGGCTGCAATAATCAACTTCCTATGCACATAACTCATATTAGATTAATTTCTGATAGACCAACCAAAAGAGAGGAATGGAATCCAGCTAGATCCTTTAAATGCCTCACTGTCAGGAATTTCCTCAATCCCTGTCAATTTCAGAGTAAAAACCTCATGAGGTGGTAAAAAAAACATACCCAAATTGAAGTAAATAGACATACAGCACCAGAGCAACTAGAGGACCCAACTTCTCTAACATTCAATCAAGCCAACATCATATTAATAGGTGGAGCAAAATTATCAGTTCATAATAAGTGTGCATAATACCCAATACATAAGGACCAACAAAAGAAGCTACAAAATATCCTAAAACTCCACTAGTATATCACTATGTTGATGGGGCTAACATATAAAATGATGGGAAAATCCCATATATATAGGGATGGCCAAATCACGGTTCCAAACTGTTTGGAACCGTTAAGAACCAGAACCGTGATAATACGGTTCGGTTTTAGTTCCTAAAAGAATAGAACTGTAATCGTTTTAGAACCATAATCGGCTGGAACTGAACTGTTAGAATCGAAATCACAAGTTCGTAACTGGCGGTTCTAAACGATTTTAAAATATTTTGAAATTTAAGTGGAACTAGCAGTTCTAACAGTTCTTGAATGTTTAAATTATTTTAATGGAACCATGGTTCTAACGGCTAAAACTTTCGGTTCTTGAATGTTTAAATTATTTTAATGGAACCAATGGTTCTAACGGCTAAAACTAGCAGTTCCACACAGTTTGAATATATTATAATCATTAAATGTGTCCAAATTTTGACAAAAATACCCCCTCCCAACGGAAAAAAAAAAAGTAATAACTGACTAGTTTTAGGGGTATTTTATAGAATTCAAGATTTATAGGCATTTATAAATAAGGGATAATTTGATTTCTTCAAATCACACAACTCTCTTCTATTTAATTTCTACTACTACTACTCTAACAATTGTAATTTGTGTTCTTCAATTTTTTTTATCCTCTCACTTAAATGATCTCCAAGTTCTATTTTTTTTTTTTTATCCTCTCACTTAACTCTCAAATTTTAATTTTCTAAAATAATGGAAGGTGGCCAAAAAAGTATTAGGTCTTCAAGGAAAGGAAAGGGAAAAACAATTCAAGCGATTTCCTCAAATCCATCAACCGGCGATTCACTTACGACAGAATATCCTCAATTTATTGGAGACTGAGCCGATTTTTTGACCTCGAAAGTCCAAGGAGAGTTTGAAACCTAAGAGTCGGATTTAAATCCTACTTAAGAAGTAATAATTAGTACCAAAAAAGTTAGTTTCGATATTTTTGGTGTTCATTTCAAGAAAGCCCGTAAAGGAAAAAAAATATGAGAGAGTTTACAACTATTGCGGGGTAACACATAAATACAAAGTTGGAGGAGGCTATGAAAGTTTTTGGAAACACATGAAAACTAATCATTCAACAAAAATAGGAACCAGATAAATTGCAAACACAATTTTCGGGTATGCTTCTAATTCTTCTTCTTCTTTATTTAAATATTTTGAACAAAAATAAAAAGTTTGAATTAGATTAAATGGTGTGTATTGATCAGTTAGCATTTAGTTTCAATAAAAAATTGGGTAACCATTATTGTGAAAATGTTTTAAATCCATCTCATAAAAGAGTTTTAAAAAATATCTTGAAAAGATCTATTTTTATCTTGTATAAAGAAACTAAAAAATCACTTGTTGTGACATTTGGAATGATTATTGACAAATGCATTCTTATATGGGCATTACAAGTTATTGGATTGATGATGATTGATTTAAAAAAAAAAAATTGCATCTCTTATTTTTTATGATAACATAAGGCTAATAATATTTATAGAATGATTCATTTAATTTTAGATAAGTACAAATTGAATAAAAAAATTTTTTTCATTGGTTTTGATAATGGGTTAATAATACATTAATTTGCTTAACTTAGAGAACTTTGTGAACCCAATATTGTTGACAAATTTTTTTTATAATGCAAGATAGTTTGACTTATCTTGATGCTTATATTGCTCCTATATGAAATATTTTAAAAAATATTTATGTGGGTGTCCTCAAATAAAGAAAGAGTGGATTAAATTTTGCAAAAGTAATAATCGTTTGCCAAAAAGTTTTCTGAGAGATGTCCCAACTCGTTGGAATTCGACATGTACTCCAAATGAGTGTTTTTCATTTAAAAAATTATTATGTATTTTTTTTAAAATTTTTAAATGTTTCATAAATTAATTTATATTTGCAAAGTTAAGATATTTGTAGAAAAATTCTTGAATTTTTAAGAATTTTTAATGGGGCCACATATACGGTTAATTGAGATATTTTTACCCACTTGTTTTGATATTGTTTGTCAATTGAAAAATTTTAAAAATAATTATTTTAAAAGATTGTATTTTAGAATAAAAAAAAATGAATTTCTTTCTATAAAAATATTCTATTTCTGTTTCTTGTTGCACTTAATTTATATCCTAGATTATATCCTAGATATAAATTTAATGTAAATATGAAATATTGCAATGTTAGATTTTGGTAATAAACAAAGTGTTAATATTAATCAAGTTATGAATGAAACTAAAAATTATGCTATCCAATTATTTAATAAATTTATAATCATAACTATTTCTTTTATTAATACTAGTACAAGCGATGATGATGATACATTTACCAATAAAAGCATTTGACCGATTAATATAAGTCGGAAAAAAATAATCACACCACAGCATGGATTGTTGTTGTGTGAGTATTTTTGAAAAACAGAAATTGTTGGATAGATTTGAAATTTGGGATCTTTGTCATTTTTGAACGGATTATTGTGGTGGATGCATTTCATTATTAAATTGCAGAAACAGCAGCACGTTGCAACTTGCAAGATGTCCAGTCCATGTCTTCAAGATTGTGGGCTTGCAGGCATGTGTCTTTTGAATGCTGATTATGGATGGTTTCTGTCTTGCTTTTGCGGACGGAGGGAGGAGTCCACCTAATCTGTGTTTTCAAAATTACTATCATTTAGTCTTTTCCTTAAACTTTCCATTTAACACCAAAATTTTAAATGAAATAAATGAACTAAACAATATAAAAATGCAAAACTAAATGACTGAATAATGTAATATTAAAAAAATATTAAATCATCAATTATGCAATTTTTTTTTTTATAAGTTCACTTTGTCGTTCCTTCAAAAAATTTAGGATGTAATGAAATTCAATTTATCCTCCTAGAACGGGACAAGTAAAACATCCAGCCAGAATACTTTTAAAACTTATGTACAAATCTAAATTATTCTATGCTTGGGTTCGTTAAAAAATTGTTCTCAAGAAATTATGCGCTAACTAAAATAAATCAAAATATGATTTTATTGGCCAACAACACCATTCATGACTTTTAAGACCATGAAATTAAACTAATTACTAAAAGGATCATTTTTCCTATAAGTTTACAAAGGTATATGAAACTTAAAAAAAAAAAATTATTTATAGGTTACTGAGATTTTGTCTAATATACTTTGGGTTCTCTTTATTTTGAAAATTGTATTATCGGGTCCCTCAGATTTAAAAAATTATATTATCAGGTCCTTCCGTCTAGAAACGGCGTTAGTCAACTGAAAAAATCAACTATTTTTTTCAAAATGACAAAACTACCATTTGGTTTATTTGAATCAAACCATAGTTTATTTGAATCAGACCATTCTAATTAAAACCAATTTTTAAATCAAACCCTTAGGGATTTAAATTCTTCTTCCCCTCTACTTCACCGCCGCCGTCGCCGCCGCCGCCATTACCATCTCCTACTCTACAGTCTACACCTCCAGAAATCAAAATCAAAACTAAATTCAAACCCTAAAACCAACATTCATGATAATATAGAAACAATGGGGCAAAAGAAATCAACAAAGTAATTCTGTTTTCAACACATGAGGCAAAATTGATCCAAACAGAAATTATTTACAACGATTTCCAAATCAGAAATCTCTTAATTCTAATTTTTCTCAATTTACAAAAAGTAAACTCCCTAAACTAAAGCCCCCAATTTCTAACCAGGAACCGTAAATTGGGATTTCCCCCAATTCATACAAACAGAAAACCCTAGGTTGAAATTTCTTACGATTTCTTTCTTCTCTCTGGTTTTCGAAGCAACAGTCTCTCTCCCCAAAAAACTTAAATGAAGAAGATGGTGGTGTTCTCTCTGGTTTTTGAAGCAACAGACCCTAAACCCAGAAAACTTAAATGAAGAAGATGGTGGCGGCGTTCGAAACTTTTCGTCTTCCGTTTTTCTTCTGCTTCCATAATCATCATCTTTCATCACAAAGCCTTCAAACGCAGAGGATAGAGAATCAATTACCATCCATAATCGTTTTCTCTCTGATTTCTTCGTTTCCATTTTAACCATTGGATTTCTTTCTGTCTTCGTACTCTTCTCTGTTTCCCTTCTGATTTCTTTCACGCTTTCTTCTTTTCTTTTTTTTTTTGTTTTATTCCAAATGAAAACAGACTAAGTCATTTATCACACGATCCCGTTCTGACAATATCAAGGATAAAGTTTTCAACTTCACATAAAACAAATCTTATCTTAAAATGGAATTGGAAGTCTTAGCACTCGGACAGACTGAGGAAAACGTCAGCTAACAACCAAGCCGAGAGATAGGAGCATTCGGTGGAATCGGTAAACTACAATTGCTTCTGGATAGATGTGTGGGATAGAGGGCTCGTGGTACCTTCTGCCCACCCTTCCTCCTTTGCTTTGAGAACCGTGTGAACGGAGAGTGGGCGGAAAGATGCTCTAGAATCTTTTCGATTGCTCGTTCGAGAACTACGAGCTTTCTATATTTACTTGATGTCTTCTTTCTTTATAGGATTTGCCTCTTTGGATCCGAGTCTAGAAGTCATAAGAAAGCCTGAAAGTCTGAATTTCAGGAAAAAGTAGACCGTACCTTTGGCTATGGTCCGCTCTGAGCTTTTCTTTCCTTTAATAGAAAGGAAACAGTGCTCTTCTAGGCTGGGTAACATAGTTTGAATTGAACCGGTCTGGTTCGATTCAAACTTAAATCTTTAAAAATTGATTTAAAAATTGGGTTTAATTAGGATGATTTGATTCAAATAAACCATTGTTCGATTCAAATAAACCAAAATGTAGTTTTGTCATTTTGAAAAAAAATCGTTGACTTTTTCAGTTGACTAACGCCATTTCTGGACGGAAGGACCTGATAGTATAATTTTTTAAATCTGAGGGATCCGATGATACAATTTCCAAAATAGAGGGACCCCAACTGATGACGGCCCGATTCGGGCGGACGACTTTTCCGATTTTAAATTAAACCGAAAAACTTAGTGATTTTATGATTTTTGAAAGCAAAGTGATAAAATAATTTTGGATGATTGCCGAACTGGTCGGTCTTAAAAATTTGAGTC
>CANUEY010000748.1:35000-49995 GCA_948099555.1 Croton setiger | reverse complement strand
GGGAGGGCCCCAATTGGTAGAAAAAAACCCGCAACCCCTTGGGGTTATCCTACACTTGGAAGAAGAAGTAGAAAAAGGAATAAATATAGTGATAATTTGATTCTTCGTCGACGTAGTAAGTAGTAAATAAGAGAAAAAATGCAATTTTTTATTCACTTACCGAGGGAAATTTGCTTTTTAAGCCAAAAATTACGGGGTTTACTCAAAAAAACCGATTTTGATTTCAGTCCCCGAGTGGAAATCTTTTTAGTAAAAAATTACGGGGTTTACTCAAAGTTTTTGTAACAAAGAATGTTGGAAAGTAAGAATATCTTTACTCAAGGCGAATCAAAACCTTTCTTCTCTTATTCAATTGATTCTAAGAAAGAAAAGTGGAAGTTGACTCCAACTGACCGATCGACCAGCCCGCAAGCTACTCTCTTTTCTTCTCTGCTTTGGATTTTATTCGTTATGCTACTTACTTACATATGATGTTTTAGGTAGGGCATCTATATAGCATAGCTAAAAGCGGACAAAAAAAGTGGTTCCCGACGGAAAGAAATTTCGTACAACGCGGATCATGAAATGCATTTCGCACGCAACATTGAGATCGGATGATCTCATGGAACCGTCCCAAACAACAGCAACAGAAGCAGAAGACATAAACTAATGCAAAGGGGGATTGGGATTGATCTGAATGAACAACCGCCCGCTGATCCTGACGAAGCTGGCGTCAACCAAGAGCAGCCCGGTAGGGAGGTAATACAGCCTGAACAAGAAGACTTAGAGGTAGAAGCAGGCGAAGGGCAGGTCTGCGCTTTCTCGTCTCTCACTAACGAAGAAAGAGAAGAAATTCGACCACATATAAGACTTCGACTGCAAAAAAAGGGATCTTTTTACTTTTTATGTAAGTGAAGAAAAGATTAAAAATCTGATAGATTTGAAATTCGAAATGTTAAGGCGGATCAACAAACTCGTGCCCAGCCCCTTCTGGGAGGAACACCGTGTAGATCTCATAGCTAACGGAAAATCGCTATTAAATCGAAAAGGAGAAGAACTGACCGTGCAAGTCTTGGTGAAGTACACAACTGAGTATACGGATGATGAATTCATGCGCTTAGACCAGTTTTCTTCTCTTCTTCAGACAAAACACAATCACTCATTAAAAGAGCATGATCCATTTGAAAACTAACTTTACTTTCATTATGTCATTTATGTTGTACCGATATTTTACTACTAACAGCGATGTAATTTTGGGATTTTTTTTGTTCAAGAAGCTATGAGGAGGGGTAAACTCTGAAAGGAAAGATGGAAACAGGGGAGTTGGCTGATAAAGATGGACAGTAAGGATTGCGTAATATCAATTTTTCGGCCTCGTCATCGAAAGCGGCTTCCAATTGCTCGGAAATTCTCAGCTATATGGGGGGCTTGGATGGTGAGCAAAAACAATTGATCAAGAAGTTGGTCAACTTTCGCATGAAAGAAGGTAAAAGAACGAGAGTTCGTGCTATTGTTTATCAAACTTTTCATCGCCTAGCTCGAACTGAACGCGATGTAATCAAACTTATGGTTGACGCCATAGAGAATATAAAGCCCATATGCGAAGTGGAAAAAGTAGGAGTAGCAGGTACTATTTATGATGTCCCTGGGATTGTAGCCGGGGATCGTCAACAAACCTTAGCTATTCGTTGGATCCTTGAAGCAGCTTTCAAACGACGTATAAGCCACAGGATAAGCTTAGAGAAATGTTCATTTGCTGAGATACTGGATGCTTACCGAAAGAGGGGAATTGCACGTAAGAAAAGGGAGAATCTTCATGGACTGGCTTCCACCAATCGAAGTTTCGCGCATTTCAGATGGTGGTAAAGTGAGACCACATAAAGAGTTTTTCCTCATTCAGTCAGATTTTTCAGTAAGATATGGTTTGACCCTTTTTATTTTTGTTTGAATCTTCATATACATATAGAAAGCCGGCCTTCCTCATACTCCTCCCTTCATTCATTGAGTTGGAGGAATCCATAGGAGGCCCGCCCGTTATGCATTGCATGAAAGAACCTTTCTTTGTATGACTTCTCTTTTGCTTTGCCTCAGGTCGAATGAATACGAAAGGGAGATCAATCAAAACAAAAAATAGGCCATGAATGAAGAAGTAGTGGGCCTTTCACCCTCTTTCTAGTGACTCGGGGAGCTGATCTGAGAAATGCACTTCAAAGGGAGGGCATCTCTTAATGCACCATGTTGGTATGGCCGAGCATAATATTTTATGAAGTTAGGTAAAAAAAGAAGAGGTAAAGAGAGAGAAGAGAACGGAACCGATAGCCCCGAATTATGTCAGGGCAAGAGATAGATAAGTAAGGACTCTCGCGTACGCATATAGGCTGTGAAAAATAAGTATATTTTTTTTTTTCATAATAGAGAAAGAGAGAGATCCGTCTACTTTCTTAATAAGGTAAGGGAACGAACTTCAAGTACTTCGTAGGACACCGCCGTTTGCTAAGATGTGCTTCCACATCGTGAGCTTTAGCTTTAGTCGTCGAATCCCTTAAAGGTTTTGGGCAGGAGTATCGACGACAAGTCGTGCCTGAAGTTGTATCCCGCCTTCTCTAAGAAAGCCTTAACCTTCGGTGAATAGTAATGAGTCTTCACCGGTTCGGTGGCATCTTTGTAAGGATCTTCCTTATGAATCTGGTCTTCTCCCCAGAGGGGCTGCTCAGTCGACTGGTAGAACAAGGTCCCACGCCTCCCGGCCAACTAGGATGGGACAAACAACGTCTTCAGGTCTTGCACAACCGATACCTCCATTTTTGCCATGGATTTCTTTAGCCCATCAGGAGTGCGCATCGTCTGGACCTCTTTTCGGATAAAATAACGTTATCAACAGGCCAGCAAGTGACGCAGGCAAGGGAAAGGGCGAAGTTAGCCTCAACGATTACCTCCTCTGACTCCCTCTCCTATAAGATAGATCTTCTTCTCCAGTCAGCTATGGTGGAAGCCTGTTAGTCTTTCCTTCCCTGAAAGCACATAGTGGAAAGCTCTTTCCACACGGGCGACGAGGATGTATATGAGGCAATCACTACGAACATGCGCTAACCTCATATACCTAGCGATCTTTTCATCCAACTATTACATACATAAGAGAAGAAAGCGGTTAGTGGCCTTAAACAACTCTTTCTTGAGTCAGCATGAAGCAGAGAGAGTCAATCGCTTACTTACCAGTAGAGGAAATATAGGGCAAATGAGATTAGATCGTTGATCTTTGATTCGATAGTCTTCCCCGCTGGCCTATATAGTTTAACCCCTGAGCGCTAATCCATCAAGATCGTAGCTAAGAGAGATGCGCCCCGCCTACCTTTAATAAGTATAAGATCCCATTCTTATATTACATGAAAACCTCACTCTTAGCCTGGGATGAGACCAGAAAGATGTTGAAAAAGATGGAGGACATTGTTGATAATGGCAATAGATTCTACCTAAAGCATAGCTTTTTCCCTTTCATAAGATAAGGAAATCATTCTTGTTGCTTAAAAAAGATCTGGCGAAGAGCACCAGTGAAGTATAATAGGCTTGTTCACATACCTCTGCTAACTTAGCCCTCATTCTAGTATCTTTGGCAGCAGCCGCTTCTGATTGTGCTTTACATTGCTGCATCTGCTTGTCAAGCTGCAACCTCAACTCTTTCAAGTCATTCCCCAGTTCTACCCTTTCCTTGCCCAGCCCTGATTTGTCTTGAAGCTCTGTTTGCAAGGCCCCCACCTGATCTTCTACCAACTCTTGCCTTAATCCTTCCTCAATTTCCTTGGCTTCTTCCAGATCTTAGTGCTTTTGGTTAGCCAGTGCTTCAAAATAGGCACATTCTGATAATAGTCCCTCGGCCTCATCTTCAGCCTCCTGGAGCCACCCTTGCGTCTTTTCTAGTTCTCTACAGTACAGATCTGACTCTTTCTCTGCTTAGACTGCTCCCTTATCTGTGATACCTTAACCTGCAACTCTTCCTTTTCTCGGGCCTGAAAGCACCCTTTCTTTCCCCAAATCCTTCTGCTGCTCCTCTTTCTCGGCTCTCAGCTGATTCAACTCCTTAATCAACTCCATATGCTCACTTTCCAACTTTCTCTTCCCTCGGGCAAGACATTCTATCTCATCGGCCTGGGCTTTCTTCTCAGCTTCCCATTCCGCTTTCTGTCTTTTATGCACATATTCCGCCTCGGCCTGCTCGTCGACAATGCCATCATTCCTTGACCTAGGGGCGGCTGAACTCGGGAGTGGACGACTCATAATTCCGTTTGCTCTTTCCAGGCGCCACATGCGGTAAGCTTCAGCTAAGCATCAGAGAAAGCTAGAAAGGGTTTAAGAAGGCTAGACTTTGATCTCTGCTAGAAGAAGATAACGATTCAAAGCCTTTCTTGGTTCTTTTTCGAATGTTAGAATCCTGGCCCTGTGTGTCTTCCTTGGTGCACCTTAATGTGGCAATACTTACACAAAAGAACTTGTTTTCGGTTCATGCTTCTCATAAGATTTAGCATATAGTCGGGTTTCCCCTCTCGGTGGCCCTGCTTTCGCAGGTGCTTTACATGATGAACTTCTAGGTCATCTTTCGACCCGCAAACTTTGCATTCACCTTCGAAAAGTTTCCTACTTCTAGGAAACGCTCTGGCCGCGAAGTCAATCATGGACAAGGGGGTCCTAGTCCGCTCTATCTAATCTGAAACCCGGCTTGATACCCCTAAGGTCCTTATCCTCAAATCGTGCCACCACTTTATTTTCGCCTTTAACAAGTTCTTCCACTTCCAGATTGTATCCATACTTATGGAATCCCTTCTTGACAGTTCTCAGTTTCTTTTTGGAAGCGAAGGTTAGGGCACATGAATTTATAAGGATATATATGATTCTCGCTTTCAATCGAGTTAAAATTGTCGGCGCATGCGTAGTAGCAGTACAAATCCTCCACTGCCTAGGCATCAGCCTAATCAGCATTACAATGGAAAGAGGCTTCTTCCCTCAAACCTTCAAAATAGCCAGTTTCCAGGGTTTCGGAAGAGCTTTTAAATCATTAAGATTCGTGAAGCTAAGCACGGAAAATCCCTATTTTGTTCGACAGGATGTGCAAGTTCGAGTCTGGCGAGTGGTGCTGTACGCTAACGGTAATTACCCCCCAGGAAGGGGAGCAGCAAAAAAAGAGAGCCTAAACTTACTTTCTTAGAGCAGCAGTCGGACTCGTAGCCAGAAAAGGTAGTTGGCCTAGCGAGACTTTTCCGATGTTGGCAAGGGGGAGAAATCCTTGCTGGAAAAAGTAATGGAGCTTATACAAGATATAATCTTTTGAAGTCAAGAAGCCTGTCAAGAACATGAATCAGTTCGTTGGGGCTAAGACTTTTCTTCGTTTCGTGTTATCGAACGAGTACAAAAAGCAGAGAATGCAGCATTGGGAGGGAGCTTCTCAAATCATCAAACGAGAGAGAAGACCTTCAACCCCTAGCAGAAGGCAGAAGATAGTACATGCCCCGCACCGGATAAAGAGGATCTCGTTGACTTTGGGCCTTACGGAGCGCCAACAAGTAGTAGGATACAGTCGTAGGAACTCGGACAAGAAGTTTTGGGACTACTTCTAGTCTCGCACCAATGTCCCTGTTCTTAGCGATGGGAAATCTCGGCTAGTGTTACCACTGGTCGGGGGTCCGACCTACTTAGTAGTCCCTCGGTTTAAGGGACTACACCCCGCTCATCCTATTACCCTGCTTTCTTCCCTTTTCGCTTCACTCGAGTGACTACGTACCTTTCCTGTTAGGCCTTAGTCAGTCCCTTTTTTGGAGTTCAATTCCGAGCCGGTAAGCAAGACAAAGCAAATCAACGTGGGGTCAAACTCTCGATGGCCATAGACCAGAATGGTTGGAGTGTGCAGGATCACTCCTGAGACTTTCTTCCTTCATATAAGGAATCCTTTTGGTTGGTCGAAGCTAGAAGACGGCTGGACGAACTGCTATTTTGCATAGGGGGAGTAAGATAGGCTAGGTGCTTTTACTCAACTCGTGAAGGTTCATTTCGAGTTAGCATAGATCTTCGTCTATCTCCAGTAAACACTGGAGTAGATCTATACTAATGAGATACATGCAAACACACCAAATAAAAGCAATTTACTTAGGATAGGAGTGGATTTCCACGAAAGAAAGCCCTGAGCCAGGCCTCCATTACCTACTATGCACCAAGTCCAGGAACCCGAGTCCGAGTACAGTTAATCAAGGAAGAGACAGCAGCTGAAGTCTATGTCATCAGCTCAATGCAAGGTCCATCTAAATCTTCCGGATGGGTCTAGCACCCGTAGGTCAGTTACTCCAGCGCCACAGTTCGACAGCTCGGGAAATACCTCTCACGCACCACGGTCGTCTCTTGACCACGCAATGACCTTCCCAGAATGGGTGATAATATAATGCAGAAAGCAGAATCTCAAAGGGTCAGAAGGCTGACCGACGAACCAGGGTCTAACAGGATGCGATTTACCTTGTGATTTTCAATCTCCCCAATCACATAGTTGGAATGATTGTGTTCAGTTGTTTTCAGCATGAGGTCGTCGTTAGTAAAGGTGACAGCAGTCGGTGGCTTGAAACCCGGGTAGAAATAAGACCAATCGAAAACCTTGGAAGCAACAAATCAAATCGCGGGGCGTAAGCTGTTGAATAAGCGGTGCATCGAGATTTAGTAAGTGGTCCATGAACTCCGTTCGAAAGAGAACGGGAAGGATATCTTAGTTCAAGAGAAAGTGGATCGGAAGTGATCGCCTTACTAGATAAGCTCGCCTTTTACCTCCAAGTGCAGAGCCTTGCCATCCCTGTCGACTAAGGAAGGACTTGATGACGTCCTTGAATACCAATCCATTAAAGAGATGGGCTGATATCTTTGAAGAACCTGTCACTGCCTATGCCTTCATACCTTGCCTTGTTCGAACCTTCCTTCAAACCTTGAAGCCTTCCTCAGCAGAGAACAGAGAGGTACTACCGACTTTCTTCCATTTTCTTTTTCTGACTGCTGTCTTAAACCTTTCTACTTTAACACAGGCACCTAATACATCAGGGACAGAAGTTGGACCGAATCTTGCAGCACCCCAACCGCCTTTGGAGGGAAAGCCAAATGATACCTTCTCGTCGGCAATCTGTTTCGTCTAGCCGTCCTACACGGTGGTTTCATTACAAAACTCCATGGATAGACTGGACAAGAGCGAGTTGTGATCATTGGTCCGATGCCTAAGGCACACTGATTTTTTTTCTACGCTGTACACAAACTGAACATTAAGTAAGGGGGGTTTGCCCCCGTTAAACAAAAGGCCTTTAGCGTGCAAAACAAAACAAGCAGCCAATGCGAGAAAGGGGCTAGAGCAGTACTCGGGGGGGGAGAATCAGAGCTGCCTAATAGCTATGGCTTGGTCCCCTATTGAATCACTCTATACTAATTGTATAAAGAAGTGGCTATCTCCTTGCCCGTGGAAAGCATTGACAGAAGAACACAGCGGGAGGGAGTGATCCACAAAAAGGAGCTCTTCCTTCTACTTGATGAAAGACTCAGACTGCCGAGTAAAAGGGAAAGAGACTGATGCTACTACCGATAGCAGGGAATGATACTACTACTAGCGGGACCAAGCCAAGGTTGAAAGATAAAGATCACAGGCATGTGGTGAACCATACCGAGATAAAGTAAAGCAAGGCACTTCCCAAGCTTGAAGTGGGAATTGAGAGGCGCGAGACAGCCCTCAAAAAAGGCGAAATCGACGAGAAGGCCTCTTTGACTAAAGAGAATCGCGGTTTCCCACTTTTTCGTCGGATGATCAGGGATACGCGATTCTTCCAAGTCCAAGCGTTTTCCCCACAGAATATCTGACGTCAAATCACCTTCAAACAGTTTCTACGCCGGATTTTATGTTTCAAAGAAGTAGGTTTCTTTTTATGTTGAGCGATATTTCAACCAGTTCCCTAGCTCGTTCCGAAAGAACGCTTTCCGCTGGTTCTCCAGACTGAAAGCGAGATCTATTAGGTCCTGAGACAAGTTGTTTGAGTTATTATGCTCCTGATTTCGTTCTTTGAGGAAATCTATCACGTCGGAAGATTTACGGCGTAGTAAAAAAGAACCCGAGGAGTCGGTTGAGCTATGGAACGATTCCGTTTATTAGCAAACCTTTCTCCCACGAAATAAGTTAGCAAAATCTATCCCACGCACAGAAGAAAAGCAGGAAGGAAATGGAATTTGGTGGTATATACGATACAGATTTCTTTTAGGAATGATCTTTCCCTGTAACTAGAAATTTCATAAGAGAAGAAAGCGTAGACAAGAGCCTCTTCCAATTGAAAGGAAAGCGGTAAGGTAAGCTCGTTCTCTCTTTGTATTCTACTCGTAGGCTTGCTTGTGGCGAGTGGGCCCTTGCCCTTCCCCATTGACATTGAGTCGAGTAGCCTCGAATAGCTCTCTGCAAGCACCCTTTTACCTTTCGTCCTCTGCAAGCATCCTATCTTCTCTCTTCACGAGACCCATACATACAAAGATCGTTGTAGCTCATCTCCTTCGGACCCTAGATTCTAAAAAGAAGAAGATCCCATCTGGCTTTCTGCTTTCACTAGGTCTTGGAGTCGGTATAAAGAGGGTGTTTCTTTTCTGTGCTCGATGGAAAGAATAGCGTAATAAAGGAAGAGCCCACTTTCGTACTCAAGGGTTGGTGGAGACTTTCTTTTTGAGACAAAATCCGAGACTCTTGAATCTGCTGGTCTTGCTGCTGCTCTGTTCTCCGGATATGGAAGAAGCTCTGCGCTTAACTCGACTCCACCAGCAGTGGATTAGGTAGAGAAGATAGTTGTGAACGATTCCGCTCTTGTTGAAAAAGCTGTCATCCCTTTGCTATCAATGAGTCAATGCCCGGACCTGGCTCCAGGATAGAGAAAGAGAACAGATAGGCTCTTCCGTCTGTTGTCCCAAGTCTTTTTTACTCAGCCGGGAGTGAACGAGATTCTGATTCAAGTTCTCTAGAGTCCGTCTCAGTAGCTAGGACTGGTAGCATGCTTAGAGGAATAAATGCTATAGACATAGAATCTGTTGTAAGTGCTGCTATTGGACTTCCTTGTGGTATGGCAGCAGTAGCAAAGAAAGAAGCTGGAGATTGCACTTAGTGCTAGGCTTCCGCTGTCGGTCCGGCCCGGGCGATGAAACTGAACGTACTTTGGTTAGTTATTCTGCTTGTATCGATTTCCGTTTGTCTCTATGTCCCTGAGATTTTTAAGCATAGATAGATAGTGGAAATTGCGGAAGAGAAAGAGAGATTCGTCTTGCTGAATTGAATTGAGTGCGCGGTAAATGCTTTTGACTGAACCCACCGTAGTTCTCTCTCCGATAGCACGCAGCCGAAAATAGGACAGATATATAGAAAGTGCGCAGTGAGGGATCTCTTTCTTTTTTAGGGAAGCAGTCTTGACTTAACTCGATCCAAGCTTGACTTAGCTCAAGCTCTCCCATTTCTTTCTTGGTCAACAACCAACCACACTTTAGTATCCGACAAGTCTCTCTTCATTTTTTGGGGGGGAGCAAAGCTGATTCTTTGAATGAAGCAAACAAATGATTGTTCTAGAATGGAATTGGTTATTTCTCACAATTGCTCCTTGTGATGCAGCGGAACCATGGCAATTAGGATCTCAAGACGCAGCAAGCCCTATGATGCAAGGAATAATGGACTTACATCACGATATCTTTTTCTTCCTCATTCTGATTTTGGTTTTCGTATTATGGATCTTGGTTCGCGCTTTATGGCATTTCCACTATCAAAAAAATCCAATCCCGCAAAGGATTGTTCATGGAACGACTATCGAGATTCTTCGGACCATATTTCCTAGTATCATCCCTATGTTCATTGCTATACCATCATTTGCTCTCTTATACTCAATGGATGAGGTAGTAGTAGATCCAGCCATTACTATCAAAGCTATTGGACATCAATGGTATCGGACTTATGAGTATTCAGACTATAACAGTTCCGATGAAGAGTCACTCACTTTTGACAGTTATACGATTCCAGAAGATGATCTAGAATTGGGTCAATCACGTTTATTAGAAGTGGACAATAGAGTGGTTGTACCAGCCAAAACTCATCTACGTATTATTGTAACATCTGCGGATGTACTTCATAGTTGGGCTGTACCTTCCTCAGGTGTCAAATGTGATGCTGTACCTGGTCGTTTAAATCAGATCTCGATTTCGGTACAACGAGAAGGAGTTTACTATGGTCAGTGCAGTGAGATTTGTGGAACTAATCATGCCTTTACGCGTGCGCCCGGAAACATAGGCCAACTGCTGAGCCCACTCTGGCTCAGCCGCACCACCCCGGGTGCGAGCCACCCGAGAAGCAAGCTATTATATTACAGCGAGCGGCTGGAGCTGTAGGGAGCCAAGGAGCAAGGCAGTAGATAAGATAGAAGAAGGGGCCAGGCTCCCGGTAGAGCAGAGGAGACGGTTAGGATAACGAACTTGAAACGCGGAGCCCAAGCGGCCGGCGAGCGAGTGGTTAGTGGCCAATAGCGCCCTAGTTGATGGCATTCCTCTCTACGGCTGGCACTCGAGGAACCACGGGGCACTCCATACAGAGCAAGCAAGTCTTAGGGAGGAGACGCCCGCGCAAGGACCTAAATTCTCATTAGGAGGTCGAACCAAGGACCTATGGAAGTCGGGGCTACCCCGTCCCCATGGGCAACGCAACAGTGTCCTGAGGGAGGAGTTTAGAGGCCTTATAGTAGCACGGACTTTTTTTTCTTTCTAGGTCATGCGAAGGGGGCCAGTCCAAGATCGTACTGTTCCTCTACAAAGACAACAGACGCTCTCAACGGCTAGGCGCCACTCTCTTTCTGGGTTATTCCAGCTTCTTCATGATTTCGTGCCGCGGTGAACAAACAAAACAAAAAAAGAAGAGGGCCGGACCGAGCAAGTGCTTCACTTCTAAGAAGTGCTTCACTTCGTACCCGAAGTGCTTCACTTCTAAGATCACTGGGAAATTTGCTTTTTATTATTAACTTACCGAGGGAAATTTGCTTTTTAAGCCAAAAATCCGAGGGAAATTTGCTTTTTAAGTCAAAAATTACCGGGTTTACTCAAAAAATGAAATTTTTTTTTCACTTCCCTAGGGAAATCAGGTTGAGTCAAAAATTACCGGGTTTACTCAGTTTTTTCAATTTGAAATTCACTTCCCGAGGGAAAAGTGGTTTATGCCAAAAATTACCGGGTTTACTCAAAGTTTTGGCTTGCCCCGGTTGGAGCTATGAAGCTTACCCGTGGGAAAGGAGAAAGGGTCAGCTTGCTGCTCGCTTTCTCGCTTCCGAGAGGCGAAGGGAGCCTGACTTAAGGTTTCCAAGCCTGGCGCAAAGCGAAGGGATTGGTATGATCAGATCAGTGGGCAACCATAGTTTCCTTTTTTTGTGGTGTTGTTGACGTTGTTGAAAGCGCATTTTTAATTTAAGTAGGCCTCGCTTTTCGGAGCTGCTCCCAGCTCACACTATGGTGGAGGAGGTGCCGTGAAAATCTAGGAGTGTGAGCAGTACGAGCTGAAAGGCTCCCATACTGTTTGGAGGGCAGGTGGCATCTATGCCAAACAAACCTGACCCCTATCTATCGTCGTAGAAGCTGTTCCTAGGAAAGATTATGGGTCTCGGGTATCCAATCAATTAATTCCCAAAACCGGGGAAGCTTAAGTGGAAATGAAAGAATAGGGTGAGGGAAAAGGGGGGAAGCCACGAAATTTAAGGCTTCACTCGCTCGCTCTAACGCTCGTTTAGTAGACAGCGAGTGGAGTGCATAAGCCCCTTTAGAGATAGGGGGGAGTACTACACGAGCTCGTAAGTAAAGTACTACACGAGCCTTGTCTACGAAGCAGAGCGACCTCGTCTTGCTTGCTTCTGGCGAAGCTTCTAGAACTAGATAATAGGCTTCTTTTTATGGCAGGAAGACTACTTTAGAGGCCGACTACTACATAGGAGCGATAGCGAAGCCAAGCCGTAGAAAGGCGAGCAGCAC
This sequence comes from Croton setiger, assembly GCA_948099555.1. Taxonomy (NCBI): domain Eukaryota; kingdom Viridiplantae; phylum Streptophyta; class Magnoliopsida; order Malpighiales; family Euphorbiaceae; genus Croton; species Croton setiger. Next base: position 37,992 of record CANUEY010000748.1, on the reverse strand, counting down.
TGCAATAGCAAACGGCCTACTTATAGCCCTCCCCGGGGACTTCAACGGGTCTTACAAGCTCATAAAAAATGAATGGCAATTCTTCACGTTTTCCTGGAATGAATTCTATTACTTGATTGACATTGACAGATATGTGTACCACACCGAAGAAGCAATATGCCGATATGCTTGATGTACCAGCCAAGCCCGTATACAGTATAAGGGATTCGCCTTTGCCTCAGACAAAATAAAAACAAACGGATTGAACAGGACAGGACAAGCGGGAAGGGAAGCCTGACATAGATATTTTTTTGAACAAAGGAACTGAAAGCGGAACCAGAAAGCAAACAAGAGATGGAATTCCAGATTGAACAGATGACCAACATAAGACGAAAATAGAATTCCTAATTCAATTCTCTAAGACGAATAAAAGGGATGTCTCTAAGCAGCCAAGGCCAAGAGCAAGCAAGAGTAGTCCTATCTGCCTAGAAGGATTCGATAAAGAGAATGTGAGTGGTGAGTGGGAAGGAGATCAATAGACACAGAAAGAGAAGACCAAAAAGAAAAGAGCAGAAGGTACTCAGTTGTTTATGTGAAATCAAGGAGCAGCAGGTTACACTTTTACACTTTCCCGAAAAGAGCTCAAAGCAATAAGATGAAAGATGGGATGAGATGCTAGCCTTAGCGCAGAAGATCAATCATTGACCCTTAGGCCACTACCGAGCAGAGCAGGAGGATCATAAACACTTGAGAGATGATCCCTACTTGAAAAGGCGGAGACAATCAATCCCTCTTGTTGCGACAAATCGAGTTTCAAAAGCCCATATATCAATCACATTTTCAGGGCACCACACCAAAGAGCCATCGGACCCATGAAAGTCCCCTTTTTCTTTTTTATTAATATACACGGCCTTTGCCAAGATGTCTTTCATCAAGCAAAAGAAAAAAAAAGAAGGGCAGTAAATGAAATGAACTAACCCCAAGGGATGATCTCGGATTGAAATCCAAGGCATGGTCCCATTGAAAGCCCAGGGAAGAATTCAATTCATAATGTAAATGAATTTTCATTGAGTGAATAACCCGTCTCCCGCGTCCTCGCTTCCTTTGAGAAAGTGTCTAGGCGTGGAATCATAGACTAACAGGTTCACTAGCAAGGAAAAAACTCTTTGACTTAGTTCCAGCCTTCACCCCATACTCAGATTGGGTGATTGGATTGCTGCAGACATTTCTTACAGTGCCGTCATAACACATGACCACATCTCGAAGGATGGCCATTAAGTTTTTTGAACAACGTTCCAGGTTCAGACAATCAATCCTCTCGATGAGCGGACGATAACTCCTCTGACTCTGCTTCAAGAATTTCCTTCGAGAATAGAAGAGGTATCTTTAGTGGATATAGTAAACCTCCTACTAATTAATAATATTAGAAGGAAAAGAAAGAGGAAGGAAAGCCTAGGCACTCGATATCTGGAAGTCGAGTTCGGTTTAGTTGCTTCCATTTTTGTGTTAAACCGAGTAACGAGTAATCTTCCCCTCGCGTGGGGTTACCGAAACTGCCTTTGACAAGAAAGTATAATCCAATTTCAGGTGAAGATTCCAGAGATTCTTCCCTTCTAGCATTTGAAAAAAGCCGAACGTTTGGTGAGCCTTTGCCTCGAGAGATTCTAGAAATGAGAGTCTTATAGCGTGAACCAGGTCTGGGGGGAAAGATATCTGATCGAGGTGAGCTAACTCCGGCTGACTCGAAACTCCTAAACCTAAGGCAGCCTTTCTCCTGAATTTATGATTCAATCCTCCACTAGTCAAGTCAATAAGAGAAAAGAAAAGAATGGAAACCCAGCCTTTCTTCTCTGCCTGGACCAAGTTTTAGCAAAGAATTTGAAGACCGACTCGATAGAGAAAGCCTCGGAAAGGGAGAAGAATCGGTGAACTGAAGCAATTACTTTAAAGGCAGGCATCCCGGACTGATAAAGGGGAAAACTAGGCAGAAAAAGATATTATTATCCGCAGTAGCGACAATCAGGAACACTACTTCTATAAGAATAAGATAAGATGATTCTCGCCATTTTCCTTACAATAGGGGCATTTACTTCAGTCTCAACTAGACCTAGACCCAATAAATAAAGCTCGAAAAAAGCAGGATTGCTTGAATGGAAAAAACAAAACGGAAAGGACAACCAAACGAAACCGCTAACAGCAGAGGGCTTTATCTATATATAGTATAGAGAGCTTACCAGACGAAACCAGGCCTTAAATTTAAGGCTGGAGTAGAAGGGATAGTAGACCCGAGAGCTGCTAGTATTAGAGCACCAGCCCTCCTCGAGACAAGAGACCATACATTAACTATGGCAAGAACATTCAATGGTCTGCGATCTCCCTTCCTCAAAGCAAAGAAAGGAGAAGAAGCTATCGACCAGTGTCTTCTAGAAAGAGTATAAATAACATCGCCAAAAAAAGTCAATCAACGAAGCCGGTAAGAAAGAGAATTGACAAAATTAACCAGTGAAAAAAGAAAAATCTTGTTTGTGTTCCAGGAAATATAAAGGAGAAAGAGCAATGAATCCCCTTTGCGTTCTCTATTTATAGAGTAAGCGCGAGGGTTGCGTAGCGAAATGTAGTCGAAATACAGCATTGGACAGCAATCATGAGGCAATGACATTCTCGATGAAAGCAAGGAGTTGACCCGGGAGGTTTTTATCCCTCAACTGAATGCGCCTTACCGGACATAGAAAATAGGTAATGGAAGAAAGAATGTCTTAGAATAGAAAAGTTTACCGAGTCAAAATTGAATGATCGAAAGTGCAAAATGGGTAAAGGCGCCGTTGGGGCGCAGAAAGCTATGGAGGCTTGCTTACCATAGGCTACACAAGCTAGGTTTGATTCCTGACCCTATTCTGCTTTTTTTACCTTCCATACTTCCTGACTTTGAACGAGGTTTACTTGCACTTGCTAGCGGGTTATCGCCTTCTTATCCTCCTTGCTTTATAAAACCAGGGGAATTTCAACGGGAAGA
>CANUEY010000748.1:27500-30000 GCA_948099555.1 Croton setiger | reverse complement strand
CTCCCGTTGTTTAAGGGTAAAAGGTTCATGAATAAGGTAGTTAAGAAAAAAAAAGTTAGCCGGGGTTGGGAAGGGAAGAGCGAAAGGCTTAGAGCTTTTTTTCAAGCAGCCTCCTCTGTGTTTGGGTTAACTATTGAAAAAATAATTGCGACAAGAGCTTTTTCTTTCCTTTCAAAGAGGCATTCGATGCCATCATCATTGACTTATTCCTCCTCAACCTAATAGGATTAGGTCTTTGCCGAGAAGTTATATATTATTTACGGGATCTAAAGTCCGTATAAGAAGATTGCCCGAGAGGGGGTTTTGCCACTAAATGCTAAATCGGATACAGTCTCCGAAGATAAATAAATAACTAGGCTTTTTCGATTCACCAGGCGCGGAAGCTGAATTAAGAAGATAGGTAATAGATGCCGCTGAAGGGTCTGTCTCCCGATCGGATGCTGTCCTTCTAAAGCTCAAGATACCCGAAGCTTTTGGTGTTCGTAGATAGCACCTGACAGAGTTTAGTCAATTATCACGGATGAAAAAGTTAGCGAGCACAGGAAAGAGAGAACTGCTAGTCAAATTACAACCTTCTTCAACTGCGGAGTCAACCCTAAAAGTGGATCTGGCATCAAGCCTATCCCTTGACCCTTTTTCCGGGATCAAGTACAACTTATAGAAAGCACCTTTGGTAAGGCATCAGTTGCTTCAACTAAAGAATCAGTCAAAACTAACCCTGAAGCTAAATCCGCAACAGAGCGAGTAGCCAGGTGTGAATTGTTATGGATCTAGCTCTTCACGAGCAGCAGAGCTAGACAAGCAAGCAACAAGGCTCTTTTCAGCCTTTCCTAAGGGTGTTTATCCTGATGAAATGTATATACAGGCGAGCTACTACTACTCGAACTACCCGAGACAGAACCAGACTTTCGTAGGTTCTCCGGTCTCTGTCTCCACTGCCCAAGGCCTGTTCTATCCTCTTTCACAGTTTACCGTAACGTTGTATCATTAAGATAAATTTCCCTATATGGGGCGTGAAAGCACTATCAGTTAGTTGACTACCAAAAGAAAGTCCTACCGCTCAGTCAAAGTACGAACAACGAAGGATCCCTTTTCAGGTTTGAAGCGCATCCAGGCGTAGGAGAACGATTGAGAATAGATGGTACTACTCATCAATGCAATGTTCAGGTAAGGAAAAGACCGAAGCAATTGTTTACAGCCCCTAACTGCACATTTTAAATCTCGGGTTCAATAATCCATCCACTCTTTCTTTTTCTTTTAGCGAGTGGTGATTCAGGAAGCTATCAACCTGAACTTAGTGTCTTCTAGTCTGGCTAAGGAAGAAGACTTCAACAATGAGGTTTGAATGTACTTTGTTGCTTGTCGCATTGCAGCGAGTCAAATGGTATTCTCGGAATGTCTTTCGAATCGAAAGAGTCAGCGAATCAGTCATGTCTAAGGCATCGCTTTGAGTAATCCGCTGAGTGGACTTCCTTTCTTTATAGATCTCCAATCATCTTCCACCGTCTAAATGGAAAGAAAAAGTCCGAATCTTGCGGGAAACTCTTCAGTCGAATCTCAGTCTCTAAGCTTGACAGTCACAGCAGTAAGCTATAACTCGTATCAGGCAAATAGCCAAATCTTCATGCTTTACCTCGAAAAACGGAGCTTCGTGCAAGGCCAAGTCACTCTCAGATGTCAGAAAAAAGAAAAGATAGAAACAACTGATACGGGGGCGAGGGGTTAGCTCGCGATGATCACTACGGGGGATTCATTTGCAAAAGTTGGAGAATCCCCTTCAAGCTTAGGAAAGTCAGTTCAATGAATCGAATCCAATGGCAGCCTTTATCCCGCAGCTCTTATACAAGAGCGCCCTTCAAGAGCCCTTAGAAAGAAACTTTCAACAGGCATGGTACGAGAGTGAGAGTCAGATGAATATTGCGGATTCTCATGTCAAACCTGAAAGTAATCCCCTTCCGCTTTGACTATTGGGTGGGATACCTTTTCTAGTAAGTCAAGATCTGAGCAGCGGATCATGATGCCGGGGATTTGTTCACAGCGGAAGAAGAAAAGTCTGTGTTCAGGTAGCTATGGAATTGCTCCCGCAAGGCCCCTGACTCTTTCAAATAGGGTTAGACATGGCAGCCGCAGAAAGTTTCGACTAGGGCACAAGAACAACTGGCAGGATGCTACTTCTTGCCTATTCAGACTATAATTTCCCCATAGTTTACTGATTGGATTTGCAGCCAGGCTAGTCACGTATTTCTTCTTGTCTGCTGTAGGATTTTCCACTCTTTGAAGTCATAAGAGAATCTCCTCTTTCAGCGAGTGAACTCTCCGGGCTTTACCGCTATTTCCGAGTAGAAGAAGGGGGAACCTATCAGTAACGACGATCGGGAGAAGAATCTTCATCAGCTGCTATTCCCGTTAGGTTATTAGTAGCACTCTAATTTCTTTCAAGTTCAGTTTGGTTCTTAGTTATCTATCATAAAGTAGTCAAAAGAGGAAATTAAGTTACCGC
>CANUEY010000748.1:0-22500 GCA_948099555.1 Croton setiger | reverse complement strand
GAAGCTTTTGGACCTAGCGAAAAGGACTTAAAGCCTTCGCGCAAGCAAGCGCGAGAGAAGGAAGCAAACAAAGTAGAAGCTTTGCCAGAAGCAAGACGAGGAATCGGAGCTCTCGTATAAGCGCTAGCTTCCCCCGGCCGACTAAAATACAAGAGTCGCGACCTAACCTATACTTTGATTCAAAAGAAAGGCGAAGGCTTTGGCAAGAAGCAAACGGCTTTATTATCATAGTTGCAAGGCTTCCAAACCTTAATTAAGTACCAAAGGCGGCTTTCCGCTGATAACGGAATAGTCTTCGTGTCCAAAGGTGAACAAAGGCCCTAGCTTCTAGAGTTCGCTGCTTTTCCCAGGCCGTAAAAGGGCTTATACTGCTCGCCTTTGTTTGATATATTCATTCAGTACCAATACAAACTACAACTACACCAAAGTAGAAAGGCCACTATAGAAGCGAAAAGTAGCCTATAGTAGTAGTCGGCCTAACCAAAGCGTCACAACAAGAGAAAATTAGCCTTATGAATGGAATCTTAAGTAGAGGGCTGCGCCCGCCCGCCTACCAATCAAAGAGGCTGAGAGTAAGCGTAAGCTCACCCGTAAGCTCTTCATTCGCTTCGCGGGAGCCGCACAGCACATAGCTGGAAGTCAGAGGGCCCATACTACCTGCCTAACCCTCCGAGGGACCGTAGATCGGAAAGCGCCTTCTAAACCACCCCATTCATCCAAAAGAGAAGGGAAGGGGCCTATGTCTTTTTTTTCATAACCCCTGCTGATTTTACCCTATCTACACCCGGAGCCAATCTCCTATCGGTCCTGCCATCACGCCGCAGAACGAGAGCTCGTGTGGAACCTTTTATTTCTATTTCTGGCGTAACAGCGGTGGAACGTAACAAAATATTACGGTCGCGTAACATAAGGGCCGGAAGTACGGTAAACTCGGCCAAAATATGACACCCGAAGGGTCCGCCCCTTCTTCTTCAGTAAAGCCGACCTCTTTTTCGCCAGTGCTGACGCAGTGCGCACGTAGATAAGGAAAGCAAAACCCCAGTGGGGGGGGAGAATGGGGGCCGGTGCCTTTCTTTTACGGCCTAAACTCCTATTTGTCAGCCGTGGGGAACTACTGCTCGGTCGGGGGGAAGGGAAAGGCTTGGGCCTACCTATCCCGATAGGACCTCATAAAGGAACGAGAGCTGTTGAGAGGTTCCATATTGCCGAGCCGAAGGGCAGCACTTCTGTACGTGATCGTAGTATATCACGTCGTCTCGTCCCCGCTGCATTGAAGAGTACCTATGCACTATGTTCCGGTTCACTGATAAGGAAGATAGAGTTGGGGTGGGGGTCTACGATGTGATACTCAAGTATGACCCGGGGAGATACATGCTAACTATGGGTAGGAAGCAGGAACCATTATGTAAATAACTTCGGTGGGTTACAGATCTCTTATACTACCATCGATCGACAGAGCGGAACGACCAAAAAAAGAAGTGAAGTTAGAAAGCCGTATGATAGATGGTAACTACTATCTTGTACGGTTCGGGGGGTAATCGGCGTACTCTGATCAGTGGGGGGGAATCTTTGGCTCTATCGAACATACAGGGAATTGGAGGTAGCATTCTACCGATGTTAAGTCATGGACTGGTTTCTTCAGCCCTTTTTCTATGTGTTGGTGTTCTATATGACCGACATAAGACTCGACTTGTTAGATATTACGGAGGTTTAGTGAGCACCATGCCGAATCTCTCTACCATTTTCTTCTCTTCTACTTTGGCCAATATGAGTTCACCTGGTACTAGCAGCTTTATTGGGGAATTTCTCATCTCAGTAGGAGCTTTCCAAAAAAATAGCTTAGTAGCCACATTAGCAGCGCTTGGGATGATTTTAGGCGCGGCCTATTCCCTTTGGCTATATAATCGTGTGGTTTCTGGAAATTTAAAACCCGATTTCCTCCATAAATTCTCCGATTCAAATGGCAGAGAAGTTTCCATATTTATACCTTTTCTTGTTGGAGGGGCGACCGTCCGTTGAACTACCAAAGAAAAAAGGGTAAACCAATGTGATCATGACATTGTAGGTGCTTGCGATGGGACGGATGCGACTTCCCTCAGTTGGTTTGGGTGGCATAGCCCGTTGCGGAAGTCCCCCTTTTTTTTGATCCATTTCTTTAGTCTTTAGGGAGCCAAAGCTTTACTTTTAAGGCTTGCGGAGGGGCGCTCACGTTTTTTGTCTGAGCCGTATCTTGCTGGGTGGGACCGAGAGAAAGAAAGGACGGGGGGCAACCATGCATGGTACTTCTCGACCGTGTCTCCGAGGGACAGTTGAACGAGCGACTCATGAATGCTGCCGGGTTGGACGAGCCAATAACTCGAACGCGTTCGGTCTGTTTTTTGAGCAAGAATCACAGCGTTACCTTACCTTCACCATGATACGGACTCCAAGTTTTTATGGCAGAGCACGAGGAGATTTATCATCAATATGATGATGGGAATGGAAACCAGAAGCACGACCGGGGTCTTCGTAGTCCAAGATAATTAAACCATCAGTAACAGTAACGTAAGCATGAGACTTTTTGGTAGTACCGGTGAACCAGATGGCCGCGGCGATGGAATCTGGGACGGAGGACTCGTAGTATCTCTCTAGATCTGGCAAAAGCGAAAGACCCCCGAACGTAATTCGAATGGGGGCTGACCGCGGAGCCCACTCTGGCCTCGCAGGGCGGCCCCCTGTGGTTGCGAGCTGGAGCTGCCATAGCTTATGGCTAGAGCAATAGGGGCCCCCAGCAGAGAGAAAAGTAAGGATAACGAGCGCTCCGCCCGTCAAGCGGGCGGCAAGAGCAGCGGGAAAGTGCTTGGTAGGCCAACAGCCCAGTGAACCGGGCGGGGCACTCGACGAAAGGGGGGCACACTGAGCAAGTACGATAAATTGGCCCCGCTCCACTTTTTAAAAAGCAAGGACCACTACGGGAGGTCAAACCAAGGACCTATGGAAGTCGGGGCTCGTCCCCGGTCAATATTGGATCAAACAATAGGGGGCCGCAGCACTGACCTCTTTTTTTATTGATTCAATACAATAGGGGAAAAGATCGTACAGTTCCCTACCGAGACAACAGAAACTCTCAACGGATCCTCCGCGCGCTGGGCATACCTCTTCCGTGCGTCTTTCTCGTAGCGGAAACAGAACAACAGGGAAAGGAAAGACCCGGCCGACCTGCCCAGGGCTCGAGGGCGAGCTTTGAGAGAATGGGGAGTGAATAGAAAGGCTTCCGTTTCCGTTCTTGGTTTGGGGGCTTTCTTTCGGGCTCCTCTCGATCTTATTCGTAGTTGGGAAGGGGGAAGGAGTCTAAATCAATGGACATTAATGAACCATCATTGATGGACGTTGCACATGACACGATCAATTCGGTCCGGCGCTAATAGAGGTTGCTTACTCTCCCTAGTAGCGAAGGAAAAGGGCAGGGCTTTTTTCGTAGTAATAGCGGGCGGGTCTCATGAGATCTATGCCGGCCGAATGAAGGTCGAAGGACCATTCGATTCATTAAGGGGTATAGCGGCGCCCTCTCCTTTCAGTCGAGATCTTCAAACCAATAACTTCGCTATAGCGACTACGTTCCTCTCCTTTCAGTCGAGATCTTCAAGCCTCGCCTGGCGCCATTCCCGAACCTAGCTGCAGACGGGCGGGCCGGGCCTGAATTCAGACCAGACTCTTCTTTGTTTGAGCTGCTCCCACGCACGCAGACCAGAAGATCTCAGTTGTCCTGGGCTGAACAGACAAATATGTAGAGATCTTCGTGGGACCGGGGAGGGAGTCTCAATCGATCTTTTCTAGGATTCCTTATCACGCCACGCACGGAGATCTTTCCATTGATAGATAAGAGGGCTCCCCCCTTGAACAGACTCTTAAAGGTTAAGTTACTACCTGCCTCTACGGAAGAGGTGTACTTTGTACTGCCCGGAGGTCATATAGATCGAAACCCGGAGCGATAAGAACGAAAGCCCTACCCAGCTACAACTACTGGCGCTTCAAAAGGCTTAGATTCTAAGGGCGCTACTGAAATGAAAGCCTTTTTTAGGTCGTGTAATAGGGAGGTGTAACCCTCGAAAGCCTTTGGTACTTCGGTAGGGCGAGTAGCCCTTAAACCAAACCAAAAAAAAAGGTTTGGAACCCTTCCCCTATTTCTGCATTTCATTCTCTATTCAGCCCGCCTCAAACAAAATGAGAAAAAAGGAGAGGCCTATTGATTCGAAGTCACTACGAAAGGGTCGGTCAATAGCATAGCTCTTTCTTTGCCGGGTCTCCTTTCGAAGGCCTTTCCTTCGAAAGCCTAATCTGGTAGGGCCGGACGGCTTTGTTTGCCCCAGCTTGGCGAATCGCATCCCCGCGCAACGACATTCTTTGTGCGCCCCTTACCGTTCTCGCTCAGTGTTTGCAACGGCTGGGGAGGCAGTCGTAGAAGCGAAGTCTATCGCCGCGCCGACCATCAAATACGAGATTGGACCCCCCTTCTCAAAGCAAAGATTTTATGGAATGGTCCAGCCCACTCAAGAGCGCTTATGTCATCTGGGCTGGAAACAATCCTTATGGTTTTTGATATCCGGTAGGAATAATAAGAATCAAAGTCCAGGTTGGTTGGTGAGCCTAGTGATAGGAGACTATCTAGCTTGGTTCGGAGAGCACTTGTTGGGTTAAAGATTTTTTTGTTGCTAAATGTTACGGCCTAAATGCTGAACTATTGACCCTACTTGTTTGGATGGGTGTTCACCCCAAAGTGTTCCTGGACTGCATGCATACATCCGTAAGTAACTTAGTGCAACATGGCAAATTTCATTGAGAGGAATCAGCAAAGAAAAGAAAAACGGATCAACATCTTAATGTGTATTTGAGAGTAAGTTCGAGGGCGAGCTCTTCACTTGATAGAAGAGCGAGGCATAGCGTCGCCAATGAGGTCGATCCTAACCTAAGTCCCACATACATCTCCCTCCTTGCTTCTTACAGTGCCATCAGAAACCTGCCGTCACTAATAAGAAAGAAAAGAGGGACATTGGCTTAGCTTGGCTTTTGTTGATTTTATAGGGACCATTTACTCTGCCCTAAGTGCCTTTCTTCTGGTTCTGTCCGTATTGAGCTTTCGTATCGTAACACGGTAGCCTTTTTGAAAACCTATGGCCTATGGCTGGATTGAATCCCTATTGCTTAGGGCAAGTCAAGGCAAGGAATCCATTTGCGCGGGGATATAAAAGAGGAAATGAAAGCGACGTGTGTAGCTGACCAATTGCAAGGGTTGAGCTAAGGTTAAGCCAATGGCAGGAGACCACACCTAGCTAGCACCTAGCTTTCCTGCATCTTGCTCCTACGCCTTGACCTCTATGCCTTCTTTGTGAACTCCACGACTTTCGTAGCATTGAAAAGGTGCGAAAAAAGACTAGGCATATCTGTTATTTCTTACGCATTTATTTCCATTAGCTCTCCAAGCTTCCTATCTTTCCATTCCTTTAGTTCTTGAGTGAAGGAAATACGGTCATCGGTCTTTCTGCTAAGGGTCCTCTGTTTTTTGTAAATGTGCAATTCCCTTCCTTTCAATAGATGCCCTGTATTCGGTTTATCGATCCCCTGGTTAATCGATATATCTCTTCTGTATCGGTCGGCATCTTCTTTCTCAACCAGTCCTGTAACATTGGTATGGGCTATCTTTATTTTAAAAATTTCTTTATTCAACTCCTGCCCTGCGGTATAAGTCTTCAGCGTCTGTGGTAGCTTTTCCTGCCGCAACGGTCTATGGCCTATCAGCCTTCCCTCTAGCTGCTAGCTCTATCGGGGACTAGCATCTCGCTACTAACTAGAAAGCTAATAAGAGCTCCCCTGTCAAGCCTTTGATTCAACTTTTTGCAATGCTATTTTGAAAGAAAGGGAACCCGTTGGGTTAGGAAAAACCTAGATATGTCGATTTAGAAAAAGCCGATGCATATGGGAACGAAAGGTGAATGGAATTCCTCGCAGGAAAAACTAGATTATTGCTTTGGGCATCTTCCCCACCCATCACTCCATCTTCTCCCTTACCCTAGAAAATCAAGTCTTTCATGAATGGCATACCTGCTTGCTTATCCGCTTCTCACCCACCGCCTGTATCATATCCCGTTTTAGGTCGAATCCAGTCCCCGACAGAAGATCTAGCAGTTAATAGACTACACAATCGAAAACAGGGTAACTTCCCGGGAAAGGAAAGGGGGACACTCACTTCCATTCCCGGGCATCCAAAAAACTGTGTTGACTCTCATATGCTTGTTTACTTATTTTACGCTGGGAAGACATGTCAGCACTACTACAGGAGAGCTTATTGACTTGCTAAAAAAAGTGAGCTCGTTTCGTCTGATGTCGTGATTCTGTCCTAGCCATTCACTGCTTTCTTCGTTCGAAGTTCTCCCGGATTAGCTTCGCATTCATTCCTAGGTTCTGGCCCGTTCTTCCTCAACAACAAGTATGGCCAACCAGAACTAATATATTACACAGCAAGCAATTTAGAAGAACCCTAATATTGAATTGATAAGACGACCCATCCACCTGACCATAACCCTAATCCTTTCCCCCATCCCTCATCCCCTAACCTTCCGTGTGGTGATTCTAATGGAAGGGCGCCCACACGAGCTTCCTCACATAATGGCGCTCCCTCCATTGGGCAACAAGATGGTGATCGACCCGGTCTTCTTGCCACAAGGGTCAACCCTCTGCTGGAAGTGGTAATGATGGTCTCAGTGCCATGGATGTTACGCAGAGCTTTTCTCAAGCTGCATGAAAACAAACAATAGGAAGTAAAGAGTGGTCCTTTGACCTACTGGTTAGTTGCTTTCTCATCCATAACTATTTATATCAATGAATTATATCAATGAAGCTACTCTTATGGAACTGTCGTGGAGCTGGTAATGAATACTTTCAAATTGGTCTTACGTGATCTTGTCTCCCTGCATGACCCAATTATTATGGTTTTTGTTTTTTTTTTCTAAGCTAAGATAAGTGGGGTGAGGGCTGATATCGCATCTTCTAGGATTGGATTTGGAGCTTCAACTAGAGTAGAGGCTCAGGGTTTTAGTGGGGGCATATGGGTTTTTTTGGAGGGATGATAGGGTGAAGGTGAATATCCGATCTCGAAATCATCAATATATTCACATGATGTTGGAATTTAATCAAGAGGAATGTAGGCTTTTCACAGCTATTTATGCCAGCCGCTTTGAAATAGAAATTATGGGAAGCTTTGTTGAAGGAGGCAGATAAAATTGATAAGCCTTGGTGCGGGTGATTTCAACACTTATAAATCCCTGGACGATAAATGGGGAGGCTCAAGCAATGTCATGAGGAAATGCGCTAAATTTGCTAAATGGATTGATGATTGCGGGTTGATAGATTTGGGGCCCGCAATCCACATGGTGGAAGGAAGTTGGTGGAATATATGAAGGTGTGGTTGGATAAAGCCTTGGCTAATGCTGAATGGCCTCACTTGTACCCGGAAGCATCTGTGAGACACTTACCGAGGGTATACTCAGATCACTGCCTAATCCTAGTGGTCTTATCTTAATGGAAGCTCTTAGTAATTTTACAGCTAAAGTATCCGAATAAACATGTATTCGGTAACATACATCTCAGGAAAAAAAAGGATCCTGGCCAGACTAGAGGGAATTCAAAAGAGTCGAGCTAGAAATGATTCGGGGCATTTAGTAGGATTGGAAAAGAAGCTGAAAACTGAATTCAACGAGATGCTTCTCCAGGAACAGGAAGAGATTTTTTGGTTTTTTTTAATTAAAAAAAGGCAAGGCTCGCTGTAATTGAGCTAGTGCGAAGCTATTGGGTAAAGTGGATCAAGTTCGGCGATCGGAACTCGAAATTCTTTCACACCTCCACCTGGAGGAAAAAGAATAAGATAGAAAGCTTGCAAAGGAGAACGGAGAGTGGGTGTCTGATAATGAAGGGTTCAAGCAGATGGCATTGGATTTTTTTCAAAACTTGTATGCAGAGGAGGTAAGATCATCTAGAAGGTATGTGCTACCGTCTTACTTTCCTGAGCTCTACATTGAGTCCTTGCTGAGACGGGTATCTCTTGGTGAAATTTTTTTTGCCATTATGTCCATGGGTCCTTACAAAGCTCCAGGGGACGATGGGTATCATGCAGTCTTTTACCAAAGAAAGACTATGGGAAGTAGTTGGGGCGTTCTTTGTGCAACATGGTTAAACTTTCCAGGAAAAGAAACTTCCCGACGGTATTAACAATACACTGATTCAATTAATTCCGAAGGTCCCAAGTCAGAATCAAAGAGGGATACTTTTTAGCACCGAAATCCTATTTACCCCAATGAATAATCAAAGAGATGTAACCAAGTTCAAGGTCCCGTAACGGTGGATCCGTCGGATTTTCGCCTTCAATGACCTATTGTAGGAGGTGGCCTTCCCAAGGCCAGAGGACTGGTGACAACAGTACCATAACGGTTTTTATTTTAAAGCAACACAGGTGACCGCGCGAGGTCGTGGTAGAAAGAATCTTGGCCGTGGTCGTAGTTCATTGGTGATTGTCAACGAGGGGAGCGGACGTTTTTCAGGTAAGCCATACTTCCAAGGTGAGCCGTAAGGCGAACTATTAGAGTGGGTAAGCGCCTCTACTTTCTTATAGTGGGTAGAGGGTTTCTGAGCTAACTGGCCATGTTGGTACCACCACAATTGTAGGAATTATTTCATTGATTGATCGACCAGTGGGATATTCTCTTACGTACAGAATTAACGGGCTTAACGAAGCTCTTCGATGCGCTTCGCGTCTCTGTTTGTTCGTCCCAGTCTCTGTTCGGGTCTCTCCTTCATTTCATGGCATGGCTCTCTCTTAGAGCCTTGTACCTTTATTCAATTTCAATGAGATTTTTTTGAGGATGGGTGTTGCTTTCTTTCATGTTGGAATTTCTCCCGCTGTAATATATAGGAGTTCTCCCGGCTTTCTTTATGATAGTTGTGTTCTTTCTATTCCTTCCAGCCGAGGGAGAAGAAGGGTAAAAGCAAGAAAGGTAAGCATGTCGTGTCGACGCACGCGAAAGGCTATCAATGTACAAGTTCACTTCGATAGCCAAGCAATGAGGGAGTCTGAAGAGACTTCCAGTTCGCTGGACTTAGTTTTAGATACTCCAAGCCTCGTTATGTTAATTCTCTTCTGTAATGGATTTCGATATTTAATGTACAGCATTTCGTACTCGTAACTGATCCCTTCCTAGCGAAAGGTGTGCTCCAATGGCAAAAAGAAAGAAAAGATAGGCCAGCCGGGAAGCAGGAAAGAAGTTGTACTCTTGTCGCGAAACCTCATTCCCAGACGACCCTCACGCTACAACTTCGAGACCAGCCCTTCGAAAGACTCTCTTTGAAGAATGGGGAACAGGATTTATTTTAGAATGCCCAGCTTCAGCAGTAGCAATATACTTTATTTTAAAGCTGCTCTCTCACTCTCGGGTGGTAAGGCTTCTTTAAAAGGTACGGACATCCCTTCTTCATGAGCACCCTATGCTCAAGCAGTCCATTCTTTCATGAAGTTCTTTCTAGACAAACGACCCAAGACTCTGGGAGAATACTTTATTGAGGACCCTTTAACGGGATGTGTGTCCGCTTCCATCTCATTCTCGTTGTCTGGAGAGGCTTTTGGCCACACGCTGCGAAGATCAAAACAGAGGTAGCACATTTCACTCGTCATAAACTGACGAGCTTCGGCAGGAGCCTAACTCTTGAGCTCTGCTTGCTTGGAAGGTGAGAGCTCAGGATGGCTAGAAGTTCCGCTATTTCGGATAGCGAAGAGAAGAGTTTTGCCCGGCAAGCGAATCGTAGAAAAAGCACTTCCCTAATTCTTGACGTGAGAAAGGAATAGAGTCTGGTAAGTAGAGGTGAGCGGGGTATCTTCCATAGAGGAGGAATGCTCCACCGATAGGGTACGAGTGTAATACTTGGAGCGAGAGAGTTATAGGGAGTTGGCTGGTTCGATAGGACCAGTAGGGGTGGCCCAATCACTAATAGGTCTCTAAAGAGAGCCCCCTCATTCTGTCTAGAGGAAATTGCTTCGGTCGATCCAGTTGATTAAGTCGTTGTCTTCGTCCATACCCACCTGCTTGGAGTGCGGGTAAGGGCTCACCTCTTTCTTCTGTCGTAGCATGCTTTTTGTTTTGGTAGATCCCCACCCCATTCCAACATCAGGAATGGCGGCCTTTCTAATACCTATCTTTCTAACTGTCCTGTCTTAAGTGCTACTACTCCTACAGGATCACATAGCATTCTGCTTTGGTTGGTGCGCTTTCTCGAGACGAGATCTCTATTCGTCTTCGTGTCCATCTCTAGGTAGTTGAGGGTCCCCGGGTTTGTAAGGGCTAGGTTCGATTAGACCACAGCTTATAATAATATAATAATATATATGTTTTTATACCTAACATTTAAGCATGACTTAGGCCATAGCGTGCATACCCCTATTTCTAATCTCCCCTAGCTGCTTGTCGCCTGACAGCCTGCTCTATGGTGTCAGTCTTTTCGAAACTTCTTTCTTGACCCCTATCTTTTCAAAGCTTAGTCTTACCGACAAAATCAGGGAAATAACCCCGCCATCAATGCTTCCTATTTAGAGGAAAAGGGATGGATGTATAAAAAAGGATCCTGTGATTATGGGCAAAAAGCTGTTTTATCACTCGAGAAATTTGACAAGCATGAACTGGTACTGGCATCTCTACCTCCTTCTAACGCTTATCTCTTTTCTTGCTTCTTTGCTTTAATCCTTTTGATTGCTCCCTATAGAAGATCGATTGAAGAGGCCTGATTTATATAGAGAAAATGAATTGCCAATTAACATAAAGGAAGAGCCTACTTTCGTACTCAAGGGTTGAGACTGTCCTTCTTATACAGAATCCGAATCTGCTACTAAAGAAGAAGAACCTCTTCAAGTGGGTTAGAGTTAGCTAGACTCTGGGAAAATAGACTTTCCTTCTCTATACGTACAGCCTCTCTGTCCTAGCCGACGGGGCCTCGAAGAAGTTATGTTTGTTTTCTTTTCTACTATACGATGCCACAGGGAAAGCGCGGAACTAGGACTGCGGATGGAAGATGACTTTTCATTTGGCTTAGGAAGGGCCTTGACTACATCCTGATAACCGCCTGTCTGTCTTGACATAAGAAGGAGTGCATTTATATAAATTGAAAAAAGTATGCCTGGTTTTTCATTACCCTCCTAGAGGTCACAGGCGGGCTACACCTCTGGAGTACACCTTTGATACATCTTTATACAGAGCTGAGTTATGGGAGGCGCCTTCCATAGGGTTGTAGCCAATAGATCGACCAAGCAGATTGAGGACAAGAGTTCAAACAGGAGATGTGCTTTAGCCAAAGAAGCTTGGGCACCTGCTCCAATAAAGCTAAGAGGACTCGACTCGCTCCTTCCTTAGCGGGTTTCGGTTGTATGATGGAAGTGGGGAGATCTCGCAGAGCAGCATATTAGTAATTAATAAATTGCCAGCGGAGACACAGCTCACGATGAGAGTTTGTTGCTGAAGTTGCTGAAGCACTTTTTTTTTCTGCCGGGTGTCGCATTCACGTGGTATACACGCCTCGCGCCAAACTCGATCAATAGTTGCGCCGATATGGTAGATGCCTTTCACCGAAGATTCTATTCAGTAACCCACAAAATAACAACCTATATGGAGCTTGCGGGGACTAAGCATATGCGGGGCGAACCTTTCGAGACCTACTTGGCTAGGTGGAGGATCTGAAATACAATGTGAAAAGTCATAGGAAGAAAGCGAGTGGCTTGTTTGCTTTCCTGTTTCTGGGAGCAGGACAGAGAGCCTAAGGGACAGAGAAGGAGGAGTAGGATAAGGGGGTAAGGCATTGGCATTGCTATTCTGGCGGAAAAGTGGCTCTAAATCTCTTCTAGTCAATCTGAGACTCTACCTAAGCGTACCATTCTCTGGCCTCCTTCTTTCAGAGGCTTTCCTAAGAGTTTTCTTCCGAAATGCCCAGAGCAAGACAGCCTTATTCGCACAGAAGAGTGAATCTACGAGAGAATAATACAGATGCTTCTTGTCCAAGATCCCATAAAGGAGTAGTGAAGCGCTCTTCTGGTGAGTTGCCTTTGTTGACTAGTATTTTGTTTGAAAAGGTAGCTTATCTGAGTTAGCTCTTGAGCTGGCTCTGACGTGCCGTAAGCAAGGTATATTATTTTTTATTTAACTTTCTTTGTTTGAATGCTTAAGCCTAGAAAGATCTTGCTGGTTGATTTATCCACTCATCCTAACCCCACCGTAGGCCGGAGAGGCCAGCCCTAGCTCCAACATCGAGGCGAGGTCTATCAATATATTTATCTGCTTGGAAGATTATTATTTCCTCTTCTTATTCTACAGAAGAGCGGTATACTATAGCCTACATCCTCTATCGGTCGACTTTGTACTTCTCTCTATTCTATGGTCTTTATACCATCCTCTCCCTGCTCTAGCTGAGGTACCTCATATTCGATGAGCATCCTTCCCTAAGTAAGGACCTATTTCTGGCCCGCCCGAAACGGGAATTTATCTGCTTCCGTAGAATGAAAACCACTCTTTCCTTCCTACAGCTAGAAAGCCCTAAGAAGCCTATAATAATATGCTTCGTTGTTAAGAGCATTCTTTGAAGCTAGAAATAGTAGGTTTGAAAGTATACTAAGGAGATAGCTGAAGCAGGTTTGAAAGACGAAGTCCATCCTTGACTTCAGCTTACTTTCTACTTAAAGAAAGACAGAACTTAAGGGGGACATTAAAATAGAAAAGACTGAAATTCAGTCAATCAAGGACAGAGGGTACGGCTTACGGGGAAGGAGACTCAGCCCAGGTAAAGAGATTCTCTTCTACGGCTACCTTTTCCTCAGTATATTCCCCCGGAACGGTTAATCGGAGGGAAGCTCAACAATAGCTATCTTGCCGGATCTTGTGTGCTATAGGCTTACGGCTTTTTATGGTCATCTTGTGGATAATCGGTCGAGTTAACTTCTAATAAGTCTTAGAGGTCGGTCGACTTACAAACCTATAACTTTCCAATGTCGAGCATCTTCACTCTTACTGAAGGATCTGATGAAATAGGCAGTTAAAGGTGCAGAGATGGGTTCCATAGCTATCTTTCCTTCTATTGGTTTTCTTCTTCCCCTGTGACCAATGCGAATGACTTGTTTGCAGGATCAATCCGTCATTCATCGGAATCAATGGGAGTCAAGATTACAATGAATTCAATCCCTTCAGATACTTCTTTCGGGGATGACGAAGTCAATACTGACTATAAGTCTTTTCTGGACTACAAATATGGCTTACTCGTCTACAGAAAGAGAGGACTTCCCTCGGGCTTCTCTGAGATCTGGGATAGAGGCTGCAATTGCTGATATAGGAGTAAAGTGAGCAATGGCTATTGGTCACGAGCGCTAAAAGAAACTTCTAGCTTTCTTCTCTTTCAGCAGTCGGTCTTAACTACCTTACTGAAGCTGGCGGGAAAGAGCCGGGCAGAGAATCCCTAGGAGTTGGCAGTGATTCCAAGGCATTAGGCCTCCCCATTCTTTTCCGTCTTATTTCTGAGTTCGTAGTTGTTGTTTAGAGTTACTGTTGTTCGATGTTCGCGGAGAAAGGATCCCATCCTATTCTAAGGCATTTAGTCTTTTTATGCCATGACATGAGACAGATCTCTTGCAACTAGTTCCCATGCTGCTTTCTTCCGGACAATATGTTTAAATAGGAATAGATCGATATCCGTATATGTGTATTAATAGGCCTATACCAGCTAGCCAGGTGACTAGGGTCAGGGGAATTGATTAACAGGACGGAATTGTTGGTCATATGTGGCTTGACTACCGGAAGCTGGGGAAATGAAAGAAGAAAGTACTGACTTGCCTACCTTAACAAATGATCTTTCACGGAGAAGATAAAGACTAATTAATTCAATCTTTTGGGACCCACTTAGTTCTAGTTACGGTTGCTTTGATCCCATGCGAACTCAGAATTGGAAACTTCTGCATTTCGTTCTTCTCTCAGGAAAGGAGTGCAAAATCTGACTTTGGTAGAGTCAAAAGGGAATGTATTTTTATCATCCAAGAAAGACTAAACAGAGGAGGGCGAGCTTGCCGGTGTGATACACCTACCCATCATGATGAGTTCTCGTTCGAAAGATCGAAAAGATCCCGTTCTGTTGATCTTTGGCCTGTCTTAGCTTCATCGATTTCACAAATGAGTTGAACAAATGCCTCATCGCATGATCATTAGTAGGATCAACCAGAAAGGTCTCACCTGACCTTGAAAGGAGATCCGCCTATGACTATCGGCTAGCATCTCAGATTCTGATATTTAGAATAGAATAATTGGACTTGTCAAGCCCACCAACAACTTTAGAAGGGGCTTTTAGAAGCCTTTATTTCCTATTGTATCCGGTTGGTCCTTCCCTCACATTATTCGAATGAACTTTCAATTTGCTTGGACAAGTAGTTTTTGACCACTACAGACCTTTTCGCTTGATTCTCCGCTTAGAAATCGGCATAGGAAGAAAGATTATACCTCTCTGCCAACAGCCTTATCTTCCTCTCGTTATTACTCGAGCTTTTGACTTCCTCGAACTTCTATGTGCTTGTTGATGCCTATTCAGACTCGGTGCCTCACAGCCATTACTGATTGAACTTCTTGTCTGGTACGACTTCTTCCTTTACCAATGAGTATCAAACAGCAAGATGCAACCAATTATTTGATTACAGATATTGACCGACGAAAAAACATTTTCTTCCAGTCGGGACTCACGAACGGGATAGGGCGAAAAGTAAGAAAAGGACGGAGTTTCACTTAATAACATAGGGTTCGGTGGGCAACTTCAAATTTGCGCTTAGTAAGCAATGAGATAAGGGAGCTACTCCAGATCTTATAGGTTACAGTAGTCCCAAACCTTACGGTTTGTTTCATTTGAAAAAAAAGTCTGTTGGTCTATGATTCCACTCGACTTGAAAGCTTTATCCGGGATCACAAAACACTATTCTATTAGGTCACGAACTCGTACTCGCTTTCCTGTGCCCTATTCTCTCTGACCAGGCGCTAGATCTATTCGATTGACCATCAAGCTAGGAAATAATGCCCTACCTTCGACTGAGACTTTCTTCGCCTACTTTCTATTCCTGCGTACTTAACTTAACTTATAGGCTTTGCGTACAGATCATTTCCTGCCCGGAGTGAAGGTCATCTGTCTGGTCTATCTATATATATTTCATTTCGTTTATATGGTTACATTGAATTAGCCAAATTATAGCCTTTCTTTGATGGGTCGGGGTACTACGCTTCTTGACACATGTCATGCTGGATTTGAAGGAATAGAAATGAAAGTTGAATTCAACTATTCTAGAGAAGAAGAATCTCATATATGAAATAACAAATATACGAAGATAGTCAATATGTAAGAAAGTAAACCATGAGCTGGTATTGAACGCTTGGCGGAAGTTCCAACACAACATAGGAAGGCACCCGGAGGTTTTTTTCCTCTACTTTTTTCAATGTAATTCCTTCATGTAAATAGACTTCTCCTGTCAACAAACAAGAAAACGGATGCAACGCAAGGGCTTTCGCGTTAGGTTCGATTATACACGCTATTAATGAGCCTAAACTAGGGGTTACGCAAAGGGGGTGGGTACTCGAGGGAAAAAAGTCTCAATTAAAGAGTGTATTTCCAGTTTCTCTCATTAATATGAATTAAACCAAATAGAGGTTTTCAAATCAAAAAGTAGTGGTAGGAAGCAGCACACCAGGACTTCTCCTTCTTTTAAATATTCCAATAGAGCTAGAGCTGCCGAATCAGTACGGCAGGTTAAGTCCGGCAATTCGTAAATCAGCAATTGGTAAACCAGCAAAATAGACACACCCACAAATCTTTCTTTTCATTTTATATATCCCATGTATAAACGAAATAGAAATTAAAACTAAGTAGGTTTCGAAATGAAATAGCCCATTAAGTAGAGGAGTCAACGGCACGCACACGCAAGAAAGGCGGTCTTTCGGTTCATTGGTCTGGTCTTTCGCTTGTACGTACATCGGCTTGTTGGTGCTTGGAATAAGAACCTGCGCTAGGCGCTCAATTTGTAGCTTGGTTAAGTTGTTTCGTTAGGTTCATGAGGAGTTACAGGCGGACATGGGAACATGCAGTATTCAATCACAAATCCGCTGTTGGGGACTGGTCATAAAACGCCCGGAATTTCCCCCTTCTGGGCAGAGCTGGGATGGGCCTGGGATAAGTCGTTCTTGTAAAGTAAATTGTTTAGTATTCTTTCCAGATCAATCCTTTTTCTTTCCCAGGGAGAGTGACTCCAGCCGCTTATTCATACTAGTAAGGGAACTCTAGTGCCCGACCCCTGCAGTTATACTTTGATACATACACCTCTGTTGTCTGAACGAGCAATTTCGATGCTTCTTCTGGCCACATCTCGCCAACCTTTAGGAAGAGATCCCATTCGTAGGCTCGATAAAGACCATTCACCGAAGCAGAAGCGCCTGATCCCACTGGATCTGAAGTACATAAATCTATTTGTCAGCTTGCCTTGGAAAGCTTTCTTTTAAGGAAACCAACCACCATATTAGCAAATAAACGTATAAGAAGGAAGAAGACAAATGATCTGGGGTCTGTATTGGGAACTAATGTCCCTTATATTCTGAACTGTCAGGGTAGTCTGGTAACAGTTCAATAGTTCAACTTTCCAACCACCCTCCTCTCTCTCCCTGGATCTGCTAAGAACTCATCCTGATCTGCTATCAGTTTAGTATTAAGATCCATAGGTGTATCGACAGGCTTGGATCCCAACATCCCTGTCTCATTAAGCAGGTCAAGAACATACTTTCTCTTAGAGAGGTTCATACCTGATTGAGATCTGGCTACCTCAAAACCAAAACAGTACTTCAATTGTCCCAAATCTTGAGTTTGGAACTCACTCTGCAGGAACAATTTGTACTGCTGTGTGCCAACACTATCATCTCCTGTGAATTAACAGAACAGAGGAATAAACTCAACAACTCAAGCAATCCTTGCTCTTTTCTCAATCGGCTAATCTACTTAGCTTGAATACGAACAGGATATTCTATTAAGAAAAGGGATTCACCCTTCGACTCGTGCTTCTTAACCAACTCTCACTCTTTCTTTTCACCGAAGCGGGGAACTCTTCTTATCGGAAGAAGGAGACTCCTTACTTTGATTTGAGAGAGATTGGATCCTTGCCTTTGCTTTGCTTCCAATACGCTCGGCTTCAAGCACTGGAAGAAGACTCACTCCTTTTTTTTTCTCTATGATCCTTACCAACTATCCTAGCCATAGTTCTCTTAACCCTTAGGAGATGGATGATGAAACAAGTAAACCAGACCTTACACGAGTGCTACCAATCGTGGAAGAACGAGCCTCGCTGCACTAAGTCTCTCTCTCCGACCATGAGAAATGGGGCATACCAGTGAAATGAACCAACCGTGGGGATTGATCAACGAACTTATTCTCTTCTGTCAGAACTGTTAGCTCCTTCTTCGGGTACCTCGAAGAAGAAACTAAAACCGATAACGCGCGAAGATGCACTGATCTTGTAAGAGCGCTTGTTAGGCATTTCGATCTCGTACAAGAGTGCTTTGTCTTACTACTAGCAACTCAGTAAGGGCAAGCTATTCTTCCTTAACAGGGAATTTGAATTGGGCTACTCATTCGCTTCTTGGTTTGCTTTGTAGACGAACGAATCATCATATATTATCCAATCCATCGAGTCAAATGCAGCCCTTATTCGAAATGTGTCCTAAAATATGTAAATAAAGACCTTAGCCCAAAAGCCGGGGTTTCAGGAGTCAATAAAGACCCGCCAGAAGAATTCCTCTCCTTATAGTCGAGTTGCTCTTCCGCTCCTCAAAACGAGCGATTTGGCATATTTACTTCGTGTGAATTCATGAACACCTTGACAAAAAAAAGGCACAATGAATAGCAGTATTCTGTTAGGTTCTTAGTAGCAACGGCACCATTGACTTAAAAGAAAGAATAGGTCTAAGAAAACCTAAAATGAAGAGTCTTATTTTATTGTACAAAACTTGATAATTGAATAGTTCCGTGTAAGAGCAGGCTCCCCGTTGAATGGACCCCAAGCTTTTAGTCATGCTCGTGTCGTAGCCTTCTTTATTCTATAGTCACTTCAACGCTTAAAATAAGAAAAATCAAACCCGTAAAGGAACTACTGATTCTGAGTGTAATTGCCGCCAATTCGCTTTGCTCGTTATTGGATTACTGAAATTGTGAACGCACTCGCGAGGGGCCCCCCTTTCCCTTTAGCTTGGGGTATGAGAAAAGCTAGTCCTAAAGCTACTCCGCTGTACCTCTTTAACTGCAAACCACCCATTTGACCGGGTGTCGGCGGGCTTCTAATGATTTGGAAAGATGAGAAGAAATGGCTTAAGTCTCACCGGTTACACGAATATCGGCCGCATCGCATTAGTAGACTTTCTACATTATAAACGTAAAACAAAGAGTACCTAGCGGGGCCCCCGCACTGGTCTCAGCAGTTACTACGGGTATCCCTCAATCAAGAGCCCCCGTACAGGTCTTCTTCAGCAGCTACGGCTAAAGAAAGAAGCGCCACTTTGATTGCGACCATTTCACGATTCAACTCTTTCTCTGTCACTCGCTATCTGGCTGCTAGATAGTTCGAACAAAGTAAAGCCCCGTTACTTTATCATAAGATAAAGACTCGAGCTTGCCTTAGTCCATCTTAGCGGATTTCTCTATATGTTATTTCTTTGTTACCGCAGTAAGGGCTTTTAGTGTGCCGTATGCTTGCTGGTGCTTGGCGTGCTCTAAGCTCCCAAGCGGATGGTACGAATCAAGCAAGAGCTCTTATTCCGTTGGTGACCAATAGCCCAAGCTATATATGCTTAAGTCGTATCAGTCTTTATCCCCAGTGGGTAATCCTATCTTTCGAGATTCGCTTACTGCATCTTCGAAGTAAAGTATGGCAGTTAGTGTAGTTAAAGCCAACACGTCGTCTTCAACAGATCTGGGACTCTCAGGCTCCTATGAACACCGGTCGGGGACATTGAGAAGTAAAGAAATCCCATTAAAGGGCCGCTAAAGGCTATTATCACTACATTTAGCTATTCTCGCCACTTCCCTGCCATCCTCTTTCTATGACGTAGTGTGCACAGCCGTACTGGAGAAAGAGAAAAAAGGAGGAGCTTCCGACTTAGTTGCTTTAAGAGCAAGTACTTAGATTGTGAATTAGTTGCTTTCGGAGATAGTTAGTATTTTTTTTTTGTAGTGTTATTTAACTGCCGTGAAAGGATTGAGGGATTGAGCAGCAGGCAAGGGAAGAAAGACAATTGGAGATTAAGAGTTCGATTGAATTACAGGAGTGTACTTTAGATTCCCAGTTCTCAGAGAGCCAGAGCTTAAAACAAAGACCCCAGTACTGCCTTAGACGAATATTAGACGAATAGAAGACGGAGCAGGAGAGAAAGTTAGATTCATTCTTTTTTTCCAAGCCCGTCTGACTAAGAGATCTGGTACATTGGAAGAAAGGCTTGGAAAGCATCCTCTTATCCTATTTAAAGATCTTACTCAAACCATTTTGCACCTCACTACGAAAGAAGAAAGAGCATTGGGAGAATAGGACTTCAATGGAATTAGCAATCATATTTGGACTTGGAGATTAGTAGTTATCTTTTGATACCGACCGTAGTGTTCTTGAGTTGAGCCGCAGAGGCAAAGATGGACTTCACTCTAGAAATGCCATAAGTAGATAAATCATATCCATTATTATCTAGAGAAAAAAAAGCCCCATAGAAAGAGGTAATTCCTTACACCGTAAAAAGGCATTGGCCTAAAGGCAAGTCAGTCCGAAGTTGGAGATTACTTCTTCGATTTGAGTGCATTAGCCTTCTTTGTATGATATGGTAGCCATAGAAAGCTAGAAAGCAAAGAAACCAGGGCTTCCATTCCAGTACCCAAAACTTAACTCCAAACTACTGATATGATAATACTGGGCCCTACTCAAGCAAGTCTAGAAGCTGCCTGAAAGCATCCAATTGAGATTGTTGGGATTGAGCTATTTATTCCACTCTTGAGGAAGAGAGTGGAGCGCTACTCTTTCTATTTACAACGGCTGAGGGTTAAAACCGCTATTCCGTTGAAAACCTAGACTGAGATGTCATTAGTTTCAAACAGCCCCTTTGCGAACCTCATGTGACCAATAACCCGAAGGAGGACAATCAAAGGCCATAGCAGCCGACACGATCTCTTTAGTGGAAAACCGCCGTTTCAGGCATCAAATGATGAATCAACCGCAGGAAGGAGGATCTTCAAAGGCCTTAAAATAGCCTATAGTTTAGTTGCCTTCAGAACTCAATCTAGCAATTGACCAACTCCTGTCTCTAGCTCCTAAGTAAGGGCTTAGCTACTTTTGCTTCTAAAGGAGCAGTAGCCTCTTATCTTAAAGGTCCTCTCAGACTATGCCAGTCTCTTCTCTTCCAATTCCTGGGTAAGAACCTCTTGAACTCTCCCTGGATTGACTTCTAGTCTTCACTCCTATGCCTAAAGTAGTTAATACTTAAAGTAAAGCTTTCGGGGGGGGGTCAAGTAAAAATATAAGGGGGCGAAAGGACCATATCACTTATATTCTCTTCCCACATCCTGTGAATGAGATGTTGGAGATGATGACTGAGAGATTGTTCTTGAAATCCTGGAGCTTCCTAGATAAAAAGTCTTACCATCTCTACCCTGTGATAGAAAAGGTGGACTTCCTCTTTCTCAGTCTTTTACAGGCGCTTAATTCATCTATGAAGCTAGGAAAGGAGCGATATAATTAGTTGAAAACCTACTTTGATGGCATTGGCCTTAGATTGACCACTGCTTAAGGTGCAAACAGCTAGTCCCGTAGATTCAGCCGTAACTAATAACATCAAAGAGTTTGAGCGGACTAGTACCAACAGATTCAATTCCATATTCCGACTCTGCCCTGACTCTACTCCCATCTGCCTAAGAATAAGTAAGAAGCCAGAGTTTCCTATTTCTCTTTGGGTGGAGAGACTCCTCGAACCTAGACTTTCTAATTAGTGTCTTTGTCCCTCTGAAAGATAAGGAGGAGTAAACTCCTTTTATTTAGTCCCCGAAGCCTTTCATCCCATTTTCTTTCTTTTTATGCTTTCACCTCCTGCCTCTTCAAAACTAGGAAATGTGCGTAGCCCTTACCTGGCTTTACTTACTCTCCTTTCAAGTTAGAAGCATATGAAGTAGCAGAAGTAAGAAAGACTAAGGTCTCTCATTTCCGGTCTGAAACCCTACTTCAGATAGGCAAGGAGGTCAGAAAGAAAAGAAGTCTTATTGGGAAATACCAGTCTCAGTAGAAAAAAAAAACACACTCGTCATAGTGGGAAAGCTCCCAGTCAGTATTTACTTACACGTCCTGTGAAGGAAAAGAACGGGCAGAAGTCAGCAGGCGTAGGAAAGCGCTGATATACTACTCTACACCTGAGAGAGAAGACTAGAACATTACCTGTTAGCTTCCTCAATATCTCTCTTTGCAAGCCCGGTGGGAAAGTAAGTATAGGAGGACTTATAAGTTACAGGTTTTCTAGTGTCTTTTGAAGGAAAGCCTCTGATCTTCCATTGCTTACGGCTCTGACAGCGTCCTCTCATCCAACCCGGGTAAGCATGAATGAAATGACTACTGTTGAGAAAGAAAGGCTACTAATCTTTAGCAGTTTCATTAGCATCAGTTGGATCAAATGGCCAGGAAGTCTAAAGCAGTATAAAGGAAAGTTAGTCAGATTCGTGTAGTTATATATAGTCGCCGTCCTTTCCGAAAAAGTAGAAGCTAGTAAAGTAAGAAATCCCACTAGGAAAGATTAGCTGAAAGCTAGAGATGCTAAAGTATAGTCTCCAGTCAAGGGAAATCTCATAAGAGGGTTCGACTCTGTCCGCAGTCTTGAGTAAGATTGTGATTGGTTTTGACTCTTTCCCGTCCTTAAATCCTTTCAAACCCACCTTTCGAACTGCATGTGGAGAATACTTATATAGATTGGCCGGCCTATAAGCCCAATATAACGAAATCCCCTACACCCAGCTAAACCATTATCTTCTCCATGACTGAGGAAGTTGCGGAAAGCAGAGAAGCAGCCATATACATCAAAGACCTTCGAACACGCCTGATACCTACTGTAAAGACCGGTTTCCTACTGAAAGTTTATAATTCCCTGGGAACTTTTATAATAAATGGAATAAAATAAAAAAGATCTTCTCCTCTACACCAATAGATGAACTCTTCTCTAGGGGGTCTGATAAATGCTTCTCAGCTAAGAGACCCCTTTCCATAATGTGACGCGAGACTAATCTTAGAAGGAAGGCTTTGCCTCTTTCTCTATCTACACTACATTTATATATGAGAATATCGCCAGTTGACCTTTAACCCTATATTTTCACTTTAGGACTGTAGTAGTAAAAAACTCTAGAGTAATTCTTTTTTGTATAGGGATA